>OZ014485.1:33269233-33475620 GCA_963965965.1 Trididemnum nubilum
AAATGATAGCTCAGTTGCTATTGAAAGCTGTTTTTAAATTCCTGAATTAAATGTTTTCAGATTGAAAATCACGGCGTTGACTGTAATTTTGTTGTGGCTTTCATCTCTTCAAACAGCAGATTTGTTTGCTTTTATTTTGCAAACATGCATTTGCCTTGGCAGTTTTTGTTTTTAACACAAGGGCAATTTTTTGACAAAATGGCTGTCTGTCTCTTTTTACTTTAAGCTCTGTTCTCATAAGTTTATGATCAGGTATCACACGCCCATTATTTAATACTTATGGATATATCAAATACACATAGTCAAACGCAATGTTTCTGTGAGCAATATTGTAGGTCACACAAATGCAAAAATCTCAGTTGCTTGGTAAATATTATGCAGGATCAAATTGTGGCCATAAAATAACATCTTCAGTGATTCACAACAACCCAAGTGATTATTTAGTTGAAAGTACTGTATTTATAGCAAAGTGTTACAAACTGCATTATATCAACAAAATAATGCTTGTTTTCTGATTTCCAAAAGGAGGGGTTTTGACCCCCCAAAACTCCCCCTCCCTGGGTGTGCTACTGGTACTGTGCACTGGTATTCTTTGGCACAACATGCAAACTTTGCTAAGGGATTCTGAAACAAACGTAAATTGATGACATTAATAAACTGCACTAAGTTGTTTTTTTTTGGAAGACTGGCAGCTTCACAAGGCCTAAGCTACAGCATTTTCACACAACGTTAGCATATTTCCGTACCTTTTTTGGCACTTACTGGTACTCAAAAAATAAAAACTTAGAAGGAACACTGATTACCACCTCTTCTAAACTAGAATGTGACATTGCAAGCAATATCCAGGGACTTCGCAGCATTATCCAACCTTTACTGAACTTTACTTAGTTTTAAAATATTGATTCGATTGCTTTGAATAAATTTGTAAAAAAATGTGACCGTGATAGTCAGATCAATAATTTAAATGTACTTCTTTCAAATTTGTTTGACTAGCGTTGACAGCTTTGTGTTTATTTGTTAAGCCTATTCAGATATTAGAGTTCGAAATTTTAATCTCTCAAAGTTATCAAAAATAAGCAAGTAATGTCAATCATAAAGCTTGCATAACTGTAACAGTGCACAGGGCTCCCAGCCAAAAATGATGAAAAAACCGGAAAAGGTAAGTAGTCGAAAATCGGAAACGGGAGGGTTGAGGAGGGGGTCTGGGGGCGGAGTCCCAGAAGCTAGCGATTTTTGAAGATTAATGTTCAAAATACTTGACTTTGGGATACTCTGTTAAAAGTCTTACGGCGGAATAACACTAGGCCAATTCTGAGAATCAGCGTAAGGTACGTAATTTCACTTTTACAGTAAAACAGCAACAATTAGCGGTAAAATACTATTAACGATAAAAATAATTTTATCATTAAGTTGGAAGGTCTGGAGAGTATTGCATGCTCCCCATTAAAGACTTTGGCGTTTTTAGTTTTACACGGTAAAATGCAGCATCCGGTAGTGCCGTAAGCTAATAACGCACAAATTAAAAAGCTTGATAACACGGTAAGCGGATATATTAGTAATACTACTGTAGAACAAGCCAAACTTTACAGCTTAGTTACGGTAACCTTGCAGAGTCACACTCGTATGCAAATACTGCTCTATTTAATGATGAATAAAATAAAAACAAATTACGAAGTATTTGAGTTCACGGCTAGCACGAGAACAAAAGCAGCGGTCATTTCGGAAAAAATTAGTAATACGACTCGCAGAGCAGATACCAAGTCACGAACCAACACATAATTGTAAAAAAATAGCAAAGAAGCACAAGCACGAAAACAATGAAGCTACAACCAATCATAAAAGGTTACAGAGTGGTACAACCGGTACATAGCTATATATATAACACAGACAGGACCTGGAATGGAATAGCTTAAGAACTTTATGCAAGCAAGGAAAAAGTGGTAGAGGACCGTGAGGCACAGCAACTCAATCTTGAAGTGCTGCCCCCGTGATCTTTCCGGAAAAGCTGATGAAGAAAATGGATGGAAGAACAAAAAGCTAACTTTCTTTAATTTTATTTCTTTCTTTTCCTATAATGTTCGATGAGATCACGCATGGCCAACCTTCGTTTTCGCCTGATCTCCTTCTCAACGAACATTGACTTCTACCTCTTCACAGCCCTATCAAACTGTGCCGCAGATAAAACAGTTCGTAAAGGGCTCATTTTTCTGACCTCAGACAGAGAATGCAGGTAGCGGCCGTGGAAAGCGCGAATATCGGCACACATCATTTTATCGATAGGAGCGCTCGCATCTTTCCGCCCAAATCATTCAATCGAACTGTTGTTTTTATTTCACAAATGGTACTTTACGGTTTGAATTGTACTGAATGTAGAAATTTGGGTGCTGGGTTTCAAAGAAGAGAGCATCGTTTGCATGAGACTGAAAGAACTTTCCACTCGCGAACCATGAAAGATCGTGAAGGCAGCTCTGATCACATGATAAAGACAAGGATACTCCCGCTTAATTAAGGGATGGCACCAAAACTCAGCCGCAGCATAAAGCACTATAACTCAACATAAAGCCGCAGTTTTATTCTGTAACATAATTGTTTTATCTGAGCGCCAAATTACTACCAATGCTGACGAAAACTAGTCAAACCAAAAGCTGTGCCGTTATTAGCTTACCTAACGGCATCCAAAAAATAATGCTTACTTTTTCTTCACTGGTCATAAAAGTTCTTTGAAAACAGAACTGTGACAGTGATTTCTCTGCGATCTATTTCTAATCGAAACTGCAGATAAAAATTCTGGTACCAGTTCATCGCTTGTTAAACTCCTTCATCGCTCATCAAAGCATCAATCATTGCTAAAAGTTTGCACGTGGCAAAACGCTAGCAACAATCGAATTTTACTCTTTTTTTCTCTTACCCTACACTGTCCCAAAAACAGATTTACAGTGCCGTGCTTTATGATAAAAGTCAAGTCTGTCGATTTGAGGCGCGAAAAGCGCTACGTACCCGCGCAGTGCGCAAACTGAATGCGGTCATTTGATAAAAGAAAACATCAAACTTTCAGCCGTAAGTTTTTTGTTATTACGTCAAAAAGCACTAGCAATTATAATTTCACCAGAAAGCAATACACAAAATATTATTCATTGTCTTGTCTGGTGACGCAATCAGAACAACTTGCAATAGAAAGTCTGATGTTTAGCTTTGCCTAACAATGGATCGGTAAAGAAATAAGTGAAGCAATTCGTAAAAAAACGTGCGAATAAGAGAGAAACGTCATGTATCTAATGTAAACAAATTCCGACAGATGGTGCTCAGGGGGGGGGGGTAGGTACTTTTTTTTAAAAGTGCATTTTTGGAATAATATCGGTAGGTGCCGATTTGAAGTTCAAAATGCCGGAAATACCAGAAAAACCGGAACTCTGGGAGCCCTGAGTGCAACATGCAAACATTTCAATAGAAACCGTCGATGGATAGACAGAATTACTGGTTGATAATGTAAATAATTGGCTACCAGTACCACATGCATTTGCACAACAACTTTTTTCATCTGTAATACCAATAAGCTCAGAGCTTTCTCACTTTCCAATACAGATTTTGTGATTAGGCTGCACTGTACACTACAATACCTGGTGATACTGTAGCAATCTGAATTATAAGACCTCTGGCTATAGGCTACCACTATCAGGGGTGATAGCATATTCAGAAGTCTAGCCACCACCAGACTACCAACCCACTGCAGTAGTATTAGTAGTACAGTAGTCAAGAGTTACCCTTATAAAATCATAACAGATACTGGTACTAATATACGCCTACATGTATTTAATTCTATATTTGATTGTTTTTGCTGCATTCAGCATTAGCCGACAAGACCTACCAGCTGTGTTCCCTCTAGCTTTATGGCTAATCGGCAAGTGCCCAAATTTTCTTTAAACAATTGCGCCCAAAGCCCTAAGAAGACGTTTATGTGCTCTAAATTTCATACCAATCCAGTATTAAAGTATACCAAATGTCATATTTCCACAAATTTGTCGAATTTTCTAAAGCTATGTTTACTGTATTGCCAAAAAAATTTGCTCTTGCTCCAACAAATCGCCGATTCGCTGAAAAAAATCGGCTTAGTGGGAACACTGCCTACCAGTACAAGCTGCAAGTCAAGAGCAGCATCACACACTACTGTACACATTTAAGAAACATTAAATAACACAACAGAACTGTGATCAGCTGATGGTACAGTATCTCAAGATTGACAGGCCCTTCAACTCTGCCATTTCAGACTTGGTAAGGGAAAAAATTCTTGAAATGAAGTCAACAAATAAAGGAACCACTCCATGAATTACAGTACATCACATGTCAGCATGCCCTGTGTCTGTCATGATACCGCAGCTTACCAACAAAATATAGCAGCCTAGTACAGCAGCTGCTTCAAGGAATATCACCTATCCTCAGCTGGGCTCACCAACTCTCAAATGACTGCTGTGCCATATTGAGCAGCTCACAAGAATTATTGGAGTCATGGCAACATCTTATTTATGTTACTGCAAACGTTTTCTTTACATCAACAGTAAAGGTGACATACTATCTTTCCATTTAGAAGTTTTCTTTAGCTATTACACCAACTTTCTTTGTTTCTGCTTATTGAGTTATTCTCTTATAGCAATTAATATAATTTAAAGTTTTTGTGCTCAGTTTTGCATAAATGTTTGGAACAAAACTTTTTAAACTTGAGTGTTTCTATTTGGATATGTGTAACATTGTGTATAATACATTGCATTGGTGAATAACCACAGTGGATATTATTTGCGTACATTCTTTGACACATTTTAAACCTAATTACTGGTATGGTTATCTTGAGTAATTCGGATGAAATTCTACTATTTTGTTCTACCTTTTCTCTTTTACAATCATTTCCAAAACTCTTGCTTAAATTTGTACGTTTCAAAGATGGACTTAAGTACTTTCACACTGGTTCAAAATAAAAATTTAAGGAATGGATGAAAAAATCAATCTGAACGAACATGTCCGAAATTACCCTTGAAAGGGTAATTCCAGACATCTACACATTTAAGACCAAAGTGATAAATTGATACTTTTTGATAACAGATTTATAAAAACTTTAAACTAAAATAATATGCTAAGTAGCATAATTGAATACTTTTTTGGAAATTTTAATACACTCCACTGGACATTTGCGCCAAAATAGTCCCAATTTAGTCACTACGCCATGTTAATTAAAATGGATAAGCCTAAGCCATGGTGATTAAACTTTCTCTTTTAACACCTCTACCGTGGTTAAATCACTGAAAAAGATCATTCCTCCGCAAATGTGTCTGAATTGGCAGCTGTCTTAAATTAACAAAAACCCCAAAATTATCATAGAGTTGGGGTTTTGGTTAGTTTTGCGCCACGCTATAGCCCGATTTATGATTTGATCCCTAATTTTCTGCTGCGGATTGCAGATATATCAAGTGCAGTTTGTACTTTTTAATGTATAGGCTTTTTAGTACATATAGCAACGTAGCTTTTTTATTTTTTACCCTCAAGCTATCCTCCAAATTTGTTTTTTCTTTTACAATCATTTTCACTCCCAAACTTATTCTCTTAAAGCTTTTTAAAGTCAGATTTGGACAAGGAGTAGGAATCGATTTCACCTTTTTCTGTAAAAAACTGGAATTATGAAAAAATAAACTTAGTAGGAATCTGGTTTGCTTAGAATGCAGGTTATGAGTGGATGTTTGGTGGGAATATAGGACAAATTCATATCTAACTAAATCTATAAACGAAAGTAAACAGCAAGCACGCAAAAATCGTTTTATCGCACATAAAATGACCAGGCAATTATTAATTACTAAAAAAACAATCTACAATGATATTGGTAATACAAAAACATAATAATTGCAATTTTTTCTTTTATGACTATAGGCTGTCCGAAATTTTCCCTGTCCAGAATTACCTGAGGTAACCCTACGCTTCTTGCTTTCCTGTTTTTGTCTTGAGTTATTTGCTTGCTTCAATTTGTTC
This sequence comes from Trididemnum nubilum, assembly GCA_963965965.1. Classification (NCBI taxonomy): domain Eukaryota; kingdom Metazoa; phylum Chordata; class Ascidiacea; order Aplousobranchia; family Didemnidae; genus Trididemnum; species Trididemnum nubilum. The sequence goes on from OZ014485.1 coordinate 33,275,243, forward strand.
TGCCTTGTGTTATTTGCTTGCTTCAATTTGTCTTTCTTGATCCATGGTGTTAACTATTCTTGAACATTAGGTGCTATCAATCAAGGCAACTTTGAAGGCTATACTAATGTAAAACAAACTTCATTATCAGTAAACACTTTTTCAGACCATAAACCGATAAAGGGTCTCTTACAACTGACAAGGTTAGTATTCAAACTTTGATTGATTTGGTTTCTTTTTTACTTGATTAGGGCAAGGTCACGAGAAAATGACATTATTACAACAAAATACAGTAATTTACAAAAATATTGCTTATGTTTAGGTTTAAACTATTGACCAAGGATGATTGAAACAAACCAATCCACAACAGACGAATGAAAGCTCAAATTTTGATGTTATGATTAATGTTCCCTCTAACTTTTCACCTCCTGCAAAAATGCCAGAAATAGTGCGAATGTTCTGAACTCCAAGTGAAAATGCTGCAGCTCTTGAGGCGTTCTCGATCTGTCCTGCCAAAATTTTCTGCTTGAATTTTGGCTTTGTAAAAAAAAAAAAAAGTCATATGTCTGAGTTCCAAAAGTTTTTTGCAGGATTCGTGCAACAAATACGTTGCGTGGCACCGTAAACCACAGCTGCTGCAGCTATCTAGCTTTTGGCGGGGAAATAAAAAACGCTGATTTTTGGCGGGGAAAAAACATGCAACACTTCGCAAAAATTCAGGGCAAAAATGCATGAATAAATTTTGCACTTTTTTGCGCTTATGGGGAACACTGGTTATGATCAGAAGTCTAACAATCTAATCACAGACCACTGGGCCACAAAGATTTGTATAAAATCACATCTTTCATTATACTTGCTGTAATACACCAAAGGGTGTAACAAGTTTGCGGGGCCCATCTCTGTGTCATTAAGGCCAGGCAACACAGCTACTTTCGAAGAAAATGTTGCAGCGATGGCGAGTCATTGACAACACTGTGTTTAATTTGACTGACCCAACATTTGAACCTCAGACCTCCTGCTCCAGAGACGAACGCATTACCGCTCAACCAACTGGCCAGTAAGATTTTTACATCAATGCAAAATCATTTTACTTTTTTATCAATAAAAAAAAACTTTTTAAACTTCCAGCATTTTTATTTGGATATGTGTAATATTGTGTAGGTCTATAACACATTGCATTGGTGAATAACTGCATTGGATGTCCCACAGTCTGATATTAGTTGTGTAGGGTTACCTACGGTAATTCCGGATGAAATTCTGCTATTTTCGCTCTGTCTGCTCTCAACTACAATCATTTCCAAACCTCTTGCTTTCAATTGTGCATTTCAATATTGGACTTTAGTATTTTCACATCGGTTCAAAAAAATATTTAAGGAATGGATACAAAAATTGGTCTGAACGGACAGTCGGACATGTCCAGAATTACCCTTGAAAGGATAATTCCGGACATAAGCGTATTTAAGACAAAAGTGCAAAATTGATACTTTTTGATGACAGATTTGCAAACACTTTAAACTAGAATAATATGCTAAGAAGCATAATTGGCTACTTTTTTGGAAATTTTAAAACACTCCGCTGGATATTTACGCCAACCTAGCGCCAATTTAGTCACTCCACCATGTCGATTAAAATGGATAGGGTTTAGTGGGGTAAGTCGAGACATGGTACACCCTGGAGTAATTCGGGACAGGAGTAATAAAAACATCTCTTTACATTCATCTTTCAATTCAAGTATTGAAGGATCCAATGTGCTAAACTTTTTCAAAAATTAGCGGAGTAGTATCGTTAAATCCATTCCAAAAATTATCCTTGTAAGTCAATTTCGCCGCAATCCAAGCTTAATGCTTTAAACGGCACAACAAAATTTCGACATCAAAAAAATAACTAATAAAAGTCTCATTTAGCATAAATCATTTTTTTACGAAATATTCTTGAACGTTAACCTGATCTTTTCAAACATGTTTTCATCTTTTTTTATGCACTGTTACTATGCTTTTATCAATGTCCCGAATTGCCCCGCGGGTAGGAAAAATTGGGACAGCAGAGTGGCTTAATTTAAAAATCCATAATTCCATACTCCGCTAAGCGTTGAAAACCAAGATGTTGCCAAATATAAGTCGGATATCCAAATGTATAAAAAAAGTTGATAAACCAAGTTTAGAAGAGCTAGGTTGGTAAATAGAGATGGAAAACTGAAATTTTGTCTCGAATTACCCTACCAAACCCTAAGCCTAAGCTGTGTTGATTAAAATTTTCATTTTAACACCTTTGCCGTGGTTAAATTGCTAATAAAGATCATTATTCCGCAAATGCACTTAATTTGGCAGCTGTCCTAAATTAACAACCACTCCGAAATTACCGTGGAGCCTGGGTTGTGGTTAGTTTTGCACCACGCTGTAACCAGATTTATAATTTTATCTCTGATTTTCTGCCGTGGATCGTAGATTTATCGAGTGCAACTTGTAACTTTTTAATGCATACCGGTAGGCGTTTAAGTAAAAGAAGCTATGTAAGTTTTCTATTATTCACCCCCAGGTTATTCTCTAAAGTTTTTTTTTTTTTAAATCATTTTTCTTCCTAAACTCATTTTTTACGGATTTTTTGAAATGAGATTCGGACATGCAGTAGGAATGGATTTAATTTTTTTCATAAAAAATTGGATTTAAGAAAAAATAACCTAGATCAGAATCTGGTTTGCAAAGAATGTAGGTTTTGAGAGCATGTTTGGATACAACATAGCACAAATTAATATCTAACCCAATTTATAAGCGAAAATAGAGAGCAACTACGCAAAATCGTTTTATCGCTCTTAAAATGATCAGACAATTATTTAACTTCTGAAATAATCATCTACAATGACATAGGTAACACAAAAACATAATATTTGCAATTTTAGTTTCATGTCGGGAATTACCCCAGGCTGTCCGAAATTTTCGCTGTCCGGAATTGCCCGAGGTAACCCTATGCTCTTTGTCACATTTTAAACATTATTACTGGTACGCTTCTGGCTTGCCTGTTTTTGTCACGAGTTAGGAATTGGCTTGTTGAAATTTCTGTTCTGCTCTGTGGTATTTGCTTGCTTCAATTTGTCTTTGATTCTTTCTTGATCCATGGTGTTAACTGTCTTTGCACACGATCAGACGATTAAGTATCTTAAACTGCAAAGAGTTAATGCTGTTTCGTTTCAAGTAATACCTTAAAACATGGAGATAGAAAAAAGTAGGCAGAGGTTGCTGGTAGTGTTACATTAGGTACGTAAGAATGTGATAATCGCTATCCTAACACCAACCCCAACCCTAACCGTAAACCTAGCCCAAACTCTGATCCTAGCTCTAACCCTAACCCCAACTCAAAATCTAACCCAAACCCTAACAGTAATAAAAAAGAGTAAATGAGCAAATGAGCACTTACTTTGTTTTTGCTCTCTTATTCTTATCAGCTTATGGGCGTTATGTAACCAGTAACAAAACACTAACAGTCTAACACTAGCCATTTCCAACTAAGCAATGACATAATATTCTGTGGTTGATTTTTATGTTGTATCTGGGTTTTTATCTGCACACGTTCCAAGGCACACACTTCTTTCATGACATTTATCGGTAGGCCAAGTACGATACCTAGTAGGCTACTGCTGACTAACCAAGAGGTGACTTTCAGACTATCAGGCAAATTTGGTTCAAAAATTTTCGCCGGTAATGGATTACACTACACTCTGACACTAATCTAAGTTCTAGTTTAATCCTCGCCTAATAAATGCTACTTGCTTGCACTGCACTTTGCAATCAGTCTAAAGTATCGTAGGTACCGGTACCTAAGCAAGCTACGCATTCGTCAATCAAGCTTTCCTTCAGTAGCCTACTGTAGTTGTCATTTTGCGCTCAAGATTTTGGAAAAATCGTAATCACGTGACCTTTGATCCAACAGTCGATAAAAAATCTGCCATCTTTTTTATGGTGTGCATTATACAGACATTTTTAATACTAGTCTTTTTTAAGTTTCAATCGTCAAAGTTTAAAAGTGTTTATTGCGGAGACGTAGAATTGCAATAAAATATTTTCAACTATTTTAACTTGTTTCTTAAAGAAAAAAAAAAGAACTACCGGTAGCCCATGAATTACACCACTAGTCCACTACTCCATGTGGCTATTATTTTTCAGCCTGATGTGGTAGCTTACTGACAGAATAATAAAATACTGTAGCCTAGAACTGCATCTGTTTCACTTTCAAGTTTTCTACTTTCAAATCACATCACCTCTCATCAGCTAGGTAGGCCTATCACTCCTTAAACGACTGTTGCGTTATATTTGAGTTTGGTTAAAAGATAGCTAATGAGTAGTATCTCATATGAATATTGACCACCGTCCACACGGTGTGGCGTTCGTGATGTAGACCGATTGAAGTAAAGTAACTAAATATCACAATCAACCGTTTAACACTCTACTCTTTTACTTACATCCAACGTAAAGTCGTTTTTTTGTTCTAATAAAGGAGCTATAGTGACTTGCAAACGTTTCCACACGTGTGTTATTACTGTATTATACTGTTCTTTTTGAGAAGTACCGTACAGTATTTTGCAAGCTTGTTCTCCATAGTTTAGGCTAACCAATATAAAAAACAACCAAAAAATAATTTGGTGGGTTTGATGGGACTAAAATTTTGTCATTTTTCACATTAATGTTTGTTTTGAATTTTAGCTTTTATAGCTCAAGAGGTCCAAATTTGTTTTTAATTTTGAGCCCTATTTGGTTCGAATTTGGGAGGCCCATCACAATGTCATCATCATCATCACTTGTTGGATACGGTTTTATCACTTTCATATCAAAGCTTGCAAGTTTTAAGTTAGGCCTATCTTTTTTAATTAGCTTACCGTATACCTAGTTATCCCGAAAAGCTCATTTGGGGAAATTAACTCTTCACATGGCACTACCAAATTCGGGCGGCAATAGATTTTCCGAATGTCTTCGATTCCTTAAATTTTTTTAAGTGTAACGGTCTAAGACTACGGAGACAATCAGACATAGAAAAGTAAACTCACCAACTTCGGGTTTACGGTCATCGTCGAAAAGAATGGTGGTCAATTAAAGGGGGTGAAGCATGCAGCCAATTTCGGTAGTTTTAAATAGTTAAAATTGAAATATACTTTTTGAGATGTTTTGTTTTCATTTTGGAGTTGCGATTATTAAGATATTCAACAACTACAAAAAACTATTTCTCTAAAAAGCTTTTGGAAACCTGAGTTTGTTCTATCAGCCTGAATTTCCAAAAAATGGGAGGATTTTACTAAAATTGGATAAGTCATGTGATGTTACTGAAAGGGGAAATATTGTTTAGACTCTCTTTTCATGGACGTTCAGGCTAATCACATTGAAGATTTCTTAAAACCTTTTACAGGGGATATCTGTTTGTATTTGTTGAATATCTTTGCAATCGGAGCAACAAAATAAGAACAAAACATTCCAAAATTATATTGAATTATTGGCTTGATGCTTTGCCCCCGTTTGGTCGGAGTGGTGAGCCAACCGGTACAACTACGCGGACTACACCCGGGGGTCTGGGGGCAAAGCCCCCAGCTTCCGTAGAATATGGGTGAATGGGGCAAATCATCAAGCCGCTGGGCAATTTTTTTGATTTTTTTTTTTTTTTTTGAAAAAAAGTAAGTTAACACCGTTTCGATTACATTTCGCTTGTCTTTGAAGCCATTTGAAAAACTAAAATTGTAAAAATTGAATTGCTCAATGCCCAGCCCCTTCCCTAACTTACAGGGCAAGTTCAACTGATGTTTAAACACTTGCATTTTGGAAATATTATTTAAGTGAAAAGCCTAAAGGGAAGGCGTCCCTGTTGCGCTTGCACCACTGCCGGGCTCCCTAAAAATCGACATTCACATAATTTCACCAAACTCCGTTTTGTGTATGAATTTCAGCTTTATACGTTCAATCGTAAGCAAGTAATTAAAGCAAATTCTTAAAATTTTTATACCGATTGGGCAATTTTTCGGTTTCAAGATTTTAAAATACACGTCACGTGAAATTTTATTGTACAACGCTTTCTTTTATCCTTATGTGTATGCCCAAATATCACTTTTCTCTGTTAGGCATTTTTGAGTTATAAACAGATAAATCAACTTCAAACCTTGATACCTGTATGACGCGAATTGTCGGGTAAAAATCAAGTTCTCTAAGTCTCAACTAGTCGACTGTTTGTTAGTTTTACAAGCTCCAGCAAACAACCAATGTTCAAAACACTAAAAATAAGAATATATTTGGGAAAACCTTAATAATATAGTGCAAAAGCTGATACCAATATGTACATTAGACATTTTAAGTCAAGAGCAGTTGTATAGACTCTCATATAAAACTGCAAACTATAAAAGCAAGAGTAAAAATAGGAAAAAATCGACCATTCAAGTTTAATAACTGCAGAGTCTGAATGAGACCACAACAATAAGTCTCATTCTTAATCATAAATACGAGTCATTAGTGCATAGTTAGACTTCAAAATTGACTTGGGGAAGAGTAAGATGAAAAAATTAATCGCATTTGAAGGCTTCTATCACACAAGGCAAAATATACAGTGGCACAACAAGCATACAACAAAATTGCTCGAATTTGTGTCTCATGGAACGCTATAACATATGTAGTTGATAAGCTATGCAGTACTTCAGCTAAAGCAAGACGTTTCGCGTCTACAACTGACCGCAAACCAGCTGACCCCAATGGTTGAGAAGGGCGGTTATAGAAATATTTTACTATCCCCAGAGCCATCTGGCCCAAAGCCTCACTTTGTGACGAGATCACTGGTAACCGTTAGTTCGCGGTTAGTTGACTTGGCCCAAGACGTTTCGGCAATAACATTAACAACAATAAAACAACGGTACAAAGCACCAAAATTCAATCTGAATCAGCTAAACAACGGCGGTATAAGTAAAAAAAAAACTAAATAGATTATGATGAGTAAGATAGTGCTAAAATATATTCTCTGAGTCCCACACGAAACAAGGGCGAATCGGTGATATTTGATTGCGCACTTAAAAAATACGCTCTTTCCTAGGGATGATTATTTTTTGCTTTGAAAAACTATTATCTAATCAATAAAAGTTGAATAAACGAAAAAACAAATCGACTTCGGCTCATTACTTAACGACTTGCAACGTAGTAACTTTACAAAACAATGCATAATGCGGCTGTTGACTGATTACCTTTAACAAACAATTATGAAAATCATAAATAATATTGCTCAGCAGTGTCTACTATCATTTCAAATCGCACAACAAAACAACTTGAACAGACTAGTAGACATTCAGAGATTAAGAAAAAGGCAAATCTGATACTAAACGGTAGACACCGGTTCAAAACCCAGGATCAGGTCCAACCAAGGTGTTTAGACTGAAGTTTAGCATTAAAAACGTTAGTGAAGCCGCTACTTTAAGTACAAGTAGAGGTACCAAGCGGTAGCTTCTCGAAGACCGTAGGTCTTATCGGCGCTTTCTGGTCAAGGCAACTTGATTAATAAAGATGCTATCACTATTAAAACATTGTTGGTTTGTAAAAAAAACACCTCTTTCCTCTTCGTTGAGTTCGCACCATTATTAAACACAGGGCTTCGTTAAGTCACAAGCAATAAAATCGCGGCAAACAAGTCAAAGATCGCGTTAGTGCAAAAAATCTGCGCATTAAATTAACAAAATACGTATGAAACATAAAAAGTAGACACCTCAGAAATTCAAGGCTTCAATTTAAGAGAAACAAATACGTTCCGGAGTATCATAGCCACATATTTAAGATCTTCGGCGTAAGTGAGACAGTGCTGACTTACTACTTGAAACAGTACGGCCTCCCACATTGGATTGCTTTGTTTTACTTTGGCCAGGCTATCATCATTTGCCATGTTGCCAAGAAAGGTAGGAAAATCCGGTAACATTTTAAGACCCATTCTGTTAAAAATCAATCCATGAAAACGTATAAAACGACTACTACTCAAGCGCTAAGCTCGTTTGTCTCAAAGTTAAGAGTCATAAACCATACTAGAATTTCGACGTTACAGCTTGCTTAGGTTACGTTTCGCATTTTTGAGACAATGTAAACTATGCAGCATATGCCTTAACGGTAGACTGCAAAAAAATGACGTAGCACATATTTTGAGATCAAATCCGTAACGATTAATTAAAATCTTGTTCAACAACAGATATTGGTTTATGTAAGTTTAAACTTCGTTTAGCCAAACGCCTTCGACCGCTAACTATTTCGAGTGAAGAATACGTACTTGAATAATCTTTGAACCATCCAGTTGTGATGCATTCCTAAAAATTCTTCGTAAGCACGTTGAAAAGATGGTGGATTGACTTTAAATGAGGGACTATCTGGTTGGAAGACGTTGAAAAAGAAGGCTGCCATAACCAGCAGGGAACGATGAAGCCAGAGAAGAGCTTGAGTGCCAGTGTCAGCTCCAGTATATTGCTTCGCTTTCACTTCTGCTTCAATCAAATCCTACAAAAAAACGAGTTTCTGGAACTTTTAACCAAAAAACTGTAAAACTGGACCATTGCGTGCAGTTGCAAATACAACAGACAAAAAATCGACATAAAAATGGTACTGGTTTAACGTCTTCTGTCAACGATACACTTGTCCTGAAAAGATGAAACATAAATTTCAAGTAATTGAATCATCAAACTTTAGCAAAAAGACATATTTTTACATACTTCGGACAGTCACCCAAAACCAAAGTTCCAACTGAAAGTTTCAACTGAAATTTTCCGAAACTAAGTAAATACATGGAACAAAAGAGAAATTCAAATTAACATCCACAATCCCACATACGTAATTCAACCAGTAACCCTTAATTTAAAAAAAAACGGGAACTAGGTTAAGAACCCTGCTTTCAAAAAAGGCGAAATGAGAAAAATGGACAGCAGGAAATGAAGTACCAGTACCTTCGTCAAGCAATTACGCTTATATTTTTTGTTTCCAGCAGGTGCACATGGTGCACAAAATAGCAATAGATCTAAATGCTTGATTGATGTGCATCGTGCAAAAACGGAAATGATACAATGATATAACTGCATGTAATGTGTTGATGAACAGAAAGAGCAAACTGGAATTTATGTGAAATGTATCAAACCCATAAAAAAGTTTACGCACCTAAATTAACCACTCGCCTTTTATATTCAACGGCTTTCTGTTCACGCAATTGTAATTACATCTTCATTTACCAGGTTGTTTTAGCCGAGAGTACTGAACGTCAACCTGGGAAGCTGTGCATACCAATTTGATAGTCTTTAGTTTGACCCGACCAAGAATCGAACCCAAGTCTACCGTTTCAGTAGCAGACGCTCTCACCCCACGACCACTGATCGTAATCTCTTAAACTCAATGACAAATATTCAAATACAATGTCAGGGTTCGAAATTAACGCTTGCCAGAGACAAGCAGAAATCGCGTTGGGCTAGTTATTTTCTGTCTTCACCTGCCCGACGGGCAAGTCAATAAAATTCAGCGTATGAAGTAAACAACTTTGAACAAGATTATTTAAAATCGCAAATTACCGCTTTTGCTACAGTACAAAAAAATAAATGAATATAAAGTAAGCTTTTGCTTGCTTCATTTTAGCGCAATCACCGCACTTAACACCTAGTTTATTCGCACACACATCATTAATCGCAATTAACAGACGTGGAGTCGAGGACATAACGTTTGAGGCCAAGTCCAAAGGCTTGAGCTTCGAGACCAAGGACTTCAAAAAGTGTCCTCGAAGACTATACCTCTGGTAAGCAACACTTCGTGATCGCAAGCAGATTCGTTAGATACTCAGGCGCGCTTTGCAATTCTTCTTTTTCCGAAAAATGTTTCATTCTTTTTCAGCGAAAATTTTTCCCACGCTTGCCGCGCTAATCGCTCTTCTAGTTATCACACGTACTAACCTGTGCTTAAAGAAAGCGAGATCGAAAACTCGGCGACTTTTTATTTTAGTTTTTTTTTTTAAGATGTATAGTTCCTCTATCTTTCACACGAAAAAGTTTAGCTTTTTAGCTGGAGCAGTTTGCGAGATATTTGCGATTGAAAAACAAAAAGCGTTTGCAAAAGGCAACGTGAATTATTGTTAACGTAGCAATTGAAATGATTACAATCAAAAATCAATTTTTGTAAATGGAATGATTGAAAAAAGCAGGGATGGCAACAATGTTCCCTCTAATTTTTTGTGGTCTCTGTGCTCAGAAATTTTAGCGTGTGCGCACTTTTTCTGAGAATTCACCCCGAATTAATGCGGCTTTTGTGTCTGAAATTAGATGAAGACCAAAAAAAAGGATCTTCACCCAGAAATGGACTGGTTTTTGTGTCCGAGATTTTGTGAAGACCAAAAAAAAAGGTCTTCCGCCTGAATTGGAGCGGTTTTAGTGCCCGAAAAGTTTATTGTCTGTCTTGTTATATGTCTGTGCGAAGCAAATTTATGCGTGTGCGCTATCTCTTAAAATCTGTGTGCGCGCGCACACGAGCACAGCTGAAAGGGAACACTGGATGGCAATCGTATTGATAACTTGTGCGATATTTGTTACGCAAGAAAACTGAGATGCGATACAGAGTAAAACCATAGATGTGATTTTTTTGCGATAATTAAAAACTTTTTCGAAGCGATAAACTCGCCACTAGTTTACGATGATAGATTTTGTTGATTAATTTTGAAACTAAACTTTGTCGTACGTAAACTGAAGCTCAGTCAGAGCAGGATTGTAGTTTAATCACGTATTGTGATTGTAGCGATTGTGACGTAACCAATGCTAAAATATTCTCAAACTTCTGCCTAAAATGTGACTTATGACAAAACAGAAAAAAACAAATTATGATAAAATTCGGAATAATCGCTCGCAAAAATCGAAGATTTTTTTGTTGAATTTTCTGATGCGATAATGGATGTTGATTCTTTTGCAGGTTTCGATATGATAATTTTGGAAAAAGAGCGTGCAATGCGATTGCCATCCCAGGAAATAAGGTATCTATTACGCTACTTTGATTTAAAAATCGCACACAAGACCTAGATTTTCTCGAAATAAGATGTTATGCTAATACCGCAGATATCTTGCACTTTTTTTAAATTAAATAACATCAAAATGCCCTGGGCCTCTTTGTTTCGGGCAAGTTGAGATTTCCCCGGGCAAGTAAACATTTGTTATAACCTGCCTGACGTTGAAAAAGTCTATTTTGACCCCTGAATGTATAACATAACATTAAAATATAACTCGAACATTGTAGCCTTGAATGTACCTTATACTTTTTAAGTAAAATCACGTCATGAGTATCGTAATGGTCTGGTGCTACATCTTACAAGAGCCAATCACTCAATAAAATTACCTGCAAGTAGACGGCTGTTGGTGCTACATTGCTTTTTGCTTTTCTTATTTTCTGAGCATTCGAAAGCACATCGGAGCGAAGAGGGGAAAGGAGAGAACCAGCAAGTCGATCCAAAAGGTCTGCGAAAATCGCACAAGCTTCCAAGAAAATCTGAATTGGAATAAGCTCCTCTTTCATTTGTGTACGCACTTCTTTAAAACTTACAGGAGCAGTACTGAAAAAAGTCTCCAATGATATTTGATTTGTATCTTGAACCGAAACCTCTAATTCTGCTGGCAATGTTTCTTCTGCTGTGGGCTCCGACGTAACTTGGTTTGTTTCTTCCACCAGGTTATGGTCAACAGGTATATCGGAAGGTTTTTCGAGAGAGGAATCGGCGAGCTGATCTGATAGGTGCTCAAGTGATTGACATAAACTCTGTTCTGTCTCAGCTAACTTGAGCAAATCCCTGAGCGATATTTCAACCCTCCGCATGACGGAGTATTTTTCAGCTTCAGAACAAATGTGAATCGTTGACTCTTTTAAGGCATTAATCTGAAACACACAAAAATCAAGCAATGAAAAAAATTTTCAGCTCAAATACACGTGTTCAGTCGCTGATCAAGAGCCCGAATTACCAGTAATAGTGAATAAAGAATTACATATGCATCTGGTAACCACAATTTAACTTCTACTAAACATATAAAGCAAGCTGTTTATGTTTTAGAAATTTCTTTTTATTCCCTCTACTTATAAGCTTATAAATAGCTTAACTGGCCAACACAAATAAATGACCTTGCATACTGAAGTATACCGATTGAATTTAATTTTTACGGCAGAGCATAAACAAACAAATAACAGAAGTGACAAGTGCATTAACTAAAAAAAATTACGTAACCCATGTACATTGCACAACGTCGTAGAAATGCTTTTAAAAAAATATATAGCACTCTCGCTGGGTAAGAAAGTTACCACAAGTGATCATTTTCGTGCAGGCTTTACGACTCTGTCTTTCAGCCAACCAGTATACTCTCTGTTCGCTGCTGATGAAGGGACAAACCCTGAAACGGCAGGCCGTACAGCGATTGAGAATATATAGCTCCTTGATCAGATCTGCGATTTGGTCAGGTCGAGCACTCTCGCTGAGTACGGAAGTTACCACAAGTGATAATTTTCGTGCAGGCTTTAACAGTCCGTCTTTCAGCCAACCAGTAAACTCTTCTGTTCGTTGCTGATAAAGGGACAAACCACGAAACGGCAGGCCGGACAGCGATTGAGAATATATATATATTTGGTAGCTTTAGATTACAATTCGTCTTTTCGTGCTTAAAGCGGCTTTACATAAGTCAGCAAATACAGCTATCCATTTTCCAATTGAAATTAATGATAAAAACTTTGCATATTCACCTAAACGTCTTGAAAGAAAAAATTCGAACACGGTTAACAAAAGTACAATGTTAAATATTCTAAGACGATAAAGTCGATTTCGGCCTAAGTGGGTAGCATCCTCAGTTTTCTTACTTGCATCAACCTTCTTTTGTGTCGCACCGTGGCCAAGACAGTAAAGAAATCGTTTTTAAGACAGCCCTGGTCGCATGATGTGGGCTCAACGTGCAACCTAGACTAGTTGTTGTGTCCTAGGATAAGATGCTTTAAGATGATTACCCTGCTTGGTGGCTTTGAATAAGCAGCAAATTAATTCAGTGGACATAGATTCGAAGAAATCCATGAAACTTTAGATCCTTGAAAACTCCTAAGCAGTTGCGGCTTCCTCCAAACACGAAGTACTTATTGCAATAAGAAGTGTTCGGATCATCCAATAGTTTCCTGGTGATAGAGGGATAAATACGCATATGCAACTACAACAGTACCTGCAATGTATTTTATCAAATCATTTTAGCACCGAGATTCAATTCATAGTTTTGGCAAAAAAAAATCACAAAACTCACGGCAATTACGGCATCGTCACATTTTTCAATTAGATTTTCATCCTCAGCTGACAATTCTTTGATGTCCTGAGTTGCTGTCAAAGAAAAAAAAAATAATGGCATCGGTAACTTCGGCATGAAAAAAGTAAAGACTAGATAACAATAACAAGAGTGAGTGCAATACTACAAAGAGCCTAACAGTATACCTCTATAAATACAATAATATGAGTAAAAAAAAAAAGATTTAACTAACTTACGTTGGTGGAGAAAGAAAAATATTTTTTGTTTGCCGAACAAAGTATCAACAACTAAACTTTTCTCCACCAAAATTCAAAAGACGAGTAAAACACTAAAATTACGGTGACCACACAGATAACATGTTGAAACCAACACCCACAGTTTGGCTTCCAACCATGGCTACAATTACTTCCCCCATCTCCGAAGACACGAACTCACTCAAAACACTCATCTACATTCTACAATTGGAAAATCTACCAAACAACATCCCAATCAAGCAATTCATTGAAACTGCACCAAACACAGCCCGACTAAAGTCGCGCAAACTCTTCTACAAAACACACAAAGCAAACTTTGATATACAAGAAGCATAGAAAACTCATTGACTTGAACACCAACCCACAAGAGGAAACCTGATCAGTGATCACTGATGCCACAAAACCACTACCAGGTTTCCCCCCAACATTGCGAAAGCAATGGACAATTGCTCATCGAATCAGGTCCCGACACGCCAGAACCGCAGTAAACCTCCGTCGCTGGGGTTTACTAAACTTCCAAACCCGCCCAAAATGCTACAAACTTCCACAAGACTTAGAACATCTGATCAAAGATTGTTCTTCAACAAAACTGACTGGCAGCTTTACCTCAGCTAATGAATGCGACTTGAACTTCAAAAACTGGAAAAAAACAGCTGACACAAAGGTGTGACCATACGAAGATGATGACTGATTACATGCAATACATTACAGCAATAGCAGAACTTAAAAGAGATAATGCTCGAAATCAGTTTTATTGAAGAAGTGAGAATTACTTGAGGTAATATAGAGGTGCCCCACACCTTTTTTCACAATTCCCCTTTCCACAATTTCGCTTATTAAAAATAAGATTTAATGCGTTTGACTCGGTACCATTGGCAACCTTGCATTTTGCAATCTTGTAACACCACAAAAGGCGTGATTTTGCAAAATTTCTTGCAGACTATGAATCGCTATCACCCATAAGGAAAATAATAACCTAAGATTCTGCTTCAGCCAGCAATTCCAGTTTAAACAAATTTATCAGTGACATAATACCAGTGATTTAATCTACTGCATTAAAGTTAGATCAATAAGACCAGTTTTCATGATGCTTTTAGCCTAAAAGTGATACAAAATTTGAAGCCAAAAACGATCATACTATAGATCAGTACTGGTATTCTAGAGGTCTACAGGTACCAGTAACAGTTTTCGGATATAGGTCTACAAGTTTTCAGATTTGGTTAAGCTACTCACTGCTACCAGTTGGTAGTTGCGTTTCTTAGTCTGCAAGAAATTTTGTAAAATTATGCCTTTTATGATGTCACGAAATTGCAAAAAGCAGGTTTGCAAATGGTGCGGAGTCAAACGGATTAAATCGTATTTTCACAAATAAGAGGAATTGTGGAACAAGGTTCGAGGCACTTCTTTATCACCTCAAGCAGTTCTCATTTCTTCAATAAAACCGATTTTCGGCCGTATCTCTTTAACTACTCAAGTCATATTAGCCCAAGAATAGTGATGTAAAACTCGGTAATGAGTTGCTCAACCAAATGAGTATAAAAGATCAATGTAGTGCAACAGCACTGATCACTACACACAACCACAAGCATACTAGATTACACAGGTCTTATATTACAGCCTTACTAGCTTACCAATTGAAAGTGCAGAAACTGTTTGAGACAAAACTTCTGAGTCCTCAACACCACTTGTATATGAGCTTACTGAATGACTATCAAAAGCCGGTAAATGGCTCAGCATTGGTGTACCAAGTAGACATGCTTTAGATGTACCTAATATGTAAAAAAAGAAAAAAAATTACAAATTTACTAATAATAAAATCATCTTAAATAATACTAGGTACGTCCAATATCATACTGTACTCACACTGTAACCCAGGGGCTTCCAACCTTTCTACATGCTCATGCCATTTGACACCATGGGTTGTCAAAGCATACCATTGCAACTATTTTCAAACCAACTGATTTGGTTGAATATTAAATTATTCACAAGATAATGAATCTGGATGTATGATGAATCTGGAAGAATCTCATTTGAATAAAATTCTATCTTTTACTGATGATGGAAGTAGCAGAATCTAAAACGTTTAAAAGTTTTAGTGTTTTAAACAAGGCCTTTGTTGTCTGACAATACTATTTTATATTGCATGTAATGGTAGCTGCTTGCATTCCATCTGAAAAGCTTCCACGCACCATTAGTGGTATGCCTTCCACCAGTTGGAAACCCCTGCTAAAACTGAAACGTATTATTTTTGTTACATGTGATCTGAATCAATTAACAAGCATCCAGGTACAGTAAATTTCAATCAAATTTCCCAACATCCAATTAACAAACAGTACATTTTCTTTTTTATAATAACTGTATTTATTCGAGTATAACACACAAAATTTCATACCAAAATGCAACATAAAGTTAGAGTGCATGTAATAAATGAAGCATCAAAAACACTTTATAAACAAAAATTCATACCAATACCAATTTTCAATCAACAAATTAAGAGTGCGTATTATACTCAAATAAATACTGTAGTACCATTTTAGGAGGGTTTGAATAAAATCACATAAGCAATCATTACAAATAAAATTCCACATTTTTGCTCTTATGTAACAGTTTTTTGGGGCATCTCTGAACCAACCACTGCCCCAGTATTGAAAGAATTTAGATTTTAAGATTGGTTACTTTTGGGTTCCTGATTTTAAATATCATGCTCTACTTTTAACAGACATCCCTGATGATTCCTTAACAAATGAAACAATCTGTAGAATTTTTAAATTGCGACATGTACTACTTCATAATGCGGTTTTGAAACAATGAATCTAGGCAAACCATGAATCAAGGACAAGCTTGTCCTAGTATCAGCATCTAATGATCTAATTCTTTCAAGGAGTACTAGTAAGCCATAAAACAGATCACAAGTGACTTACCAATAGCTTTTACCCATTTCTGCTTTTCAGTGCTAGATTGAGCTTTGAGGAACCATATTTTTGACTTTGCACCTCTTAACTCCCATTGTAAGTCATCGATGATAACTATTTCACACAACCCAATGCTGAGACTATCACTTGATGGTTGGCCATTGTTGTGATCATCCTAAAGTTGTAAAAATAAGAAAAGTGGGTTATTTGGTTGACAACAAACAAATTGCAAATACCTATAACTCCAAAAATAAACTTTACTTTTGCTTGGCCAATGCAAGTTAGGGCCAAAAATTAGCATCACTCAATAAATTATAAAACATTTTGAATTTTTCTTGGTAAAATATCCAAAAAACTGTACCTGTGTACACGTAATTTGTTTTAAATCAATTGAACTACCGGTATATCAGATTAAGCGACAGTACAACATTCAGCAATCTCTATGCTTTAAGTAATCATTCTATGATTATTTACAGCTGTACAGAAATGAGTAATGTCATTGAATTTCATCTTTCAAACAAATAAATTCTATTATTAGTGACTGTTATACTACTATCTTGTTATATAGCCAAAGACACATTTTATCCAGTAACAATAATACTGGAATACAAATGGATGCACTAAATTTAGCTTGCTAGTACAGAGTAGACTAGCAGCTAGTTCAGTGCAGTATCAAGCATAATTAATCAGCAATCTGTAACTAGACACACATTTTGTTTGCGCTCAAACTCACTTGTGATTCAAAAACTGAAAGAATGCCATCCCTCAAAACACAAAACTTTTCATTCCATCCGGCAAGGTATCCTGCCCATTTATAAAGGAGACCTTCCATTAGGCTAATTTAGTAAAATATCTACCCCAGCATTAACAAAGTATCAAGCAACTGATAATGCAATTAAAAAGCAAACATGAATTAGACAAATTTAGATTGAATTAAGCAAAATCAGAGCAGCAATGCAGAATGTATTGTACAGTTGCACGATACTGTCATATGCACAGTACAGTACACACAATAAAAGTAAACCAAAAGTCATTGATGCGTCCAAAAACCAAAAATTAGTTAGGATAATCGGAGTTCTACTTATACCATTATTGTCAATTTAGAGTTGCACTTGCA
The DNA here is from genome assembly GCA_963965965.1 of Trididemnum nubilum. Taxonomy (NCBI): domain Eukaryota; kingdom Metazoa; phylum Chordata; class Ascidiacea; order Aplousobranchia; family Didemnidae; genus Trididemnum; species Trididemnum nubilum. The sequence continues at coordinate 33,292,775 of OZ014485.1, forward strand.
GTGCTGAATTTGATCACAGTTGTCAATCCCTGTAGGCAGCAGCACTTTATTTTAATTTAATTCAACTCGATCTCAGCTATCCTGTAGCCTGATAGTGACTGGTATTTGACATTAAAATAGCCAGATTGCAGGAACGCAACCAGGATTTTTCTGAGGGGGAGAGCAAATTTTTTGTTTATACTGCTTTTGTTGAATACGACATAATATTTTATGTATAGGCAGTGTGAATCAAGAATGTGATGGCCCTCAGCCGTTGGGCACTTTTTCTGATTTTTCAGAAAAAAATAGCCATTTTAAAGCTAGGATATCTAAATCACATTTTCTTTGCACGTTATTAGAGCAATTAGGAAGAACTAAAGCAAACTGCTAAAAGTGGGAAGTCATTTGAAAGAATTAAGTTACCCAGCGCCTTCTTCCCCATTACTTACAGCTTACAGGTCAAGTATAAAACTATAAAAAGCACATTTAAACACTTGTATTTTTGGTTAAGGCAGTGGCTGCTGTTACGTTACGTAGCACTTCACTTGTAGGATAATATTACGTGGAACACTCACGGTATTTTTTTTCCTTGCGAATGGATCATGTGCTGTGAAAAGTTGCTGCACGTAATTGCTATCTCTCAGGCTGGCATCGCTGCCCCAACCCTAACTGTAATGCAAGATTTTAAAGCAAAAAAAAATTGTTCCATGCATATTCTTCCCCGATCCTGCGTCTACACTCCGTTATCTTTCATTCCACGCATTCGCACTTCAGACGCAAATCAAATTCGGGTGCGATGGTTGGAAGCCGAGAGCTGTAACCACCACACTACGCAGCTTGCAACATTTCGCTGACAAAATGTTGTATTTAAACCAAAAGCATGAAAAAGGCAATGGCTCCATTCGTGAGGAAAAAAATTACTGTGAATGTTCCATTCACCAAGTCACTTCGTTTAATTATTATAAACTAGAGTTGAGTTGATTTTTGATAGCGTTCTAAAATAAATATCGGTTTGTTATGACGGGTCGTAATGCGTTCTACAATCCTTATGCATCCTAAAAAAAAGTACCGGTACTAAATGCTACAAATTACATAATATTATCCTACGAGTGAAGTGTTACGCAATGTAACAGCAGCCACTGCCTTTGGTTAAATTTTCTAAATGACTTTTTATTTACTCTGCATTTTCCATGTACACATGTGCCCTACTGATGTGCACAAGTGCACAAATGATGCACACTACAGTGCATTATTGAAGTGCACTAACGACAGAATGATGTGCGCTACTGCAATAATGAAGTGCACAACTGGTAATAACGTGCACGAGCACTAATGACTTACCGTACATTAGCACTAGTTAGTTACCAGTAACTACTGATGGGCACTAGTGGCTATAGCTGGTAGGCCTAGTGCATGAATGACATTGCATGTGCTCTTAAAAGGTTTAGAAGTGCACATGTCTAATGTGCACGTCCCAAGTGCTCATGAGCATGCCAGATGTGCAATGTGCATGTTTCAAAAGTACATGTCAGAAGGGTAATGAATTCATAATCTGCTAAAGAGAAAGAAACAAACTCATGGTAGCTACTAGTAAATTGGTAAAACTAAAGAAGTCTGCTTGTAGGCTTTAAACTGAGCACTTCAAAAGTGTACCATACTATTACTAAAGCACTTACAGTACGTAATTGCTCTTTTGTCTCTATTTTTGAAACGTGCATGTCTGAACAGTGAATTGGGACATGATCATGTGCACTTTTCAAGCAAACTTGTGATATGTGCACTTGAGAAGTGCTTTGGTCATCTGCTAGCCAATGTCAGATGTGTATGTAATTGTGTATGGTAAATGTGTCTATGGTACTAAAGTATGGTAAATGTGTATATAATGTATGGTAAATGTGTATATAATGTATGGTAAATGTGTATGGTACTAAAGATGTGCACTAAACAACAGTGAACTTGAAGACAGAACAGAGAAGAAGTGCACTTGTGCATATGAGAGCTGCACTTTTTGTGCTCGAATTCTGATTCAACCTTTTCTTTCCTGGTTGTGCCACTGCAAGAATGCATGACTTGTCAATTAATGTCATTGTGAATTGTCCACATCACTTACCAGGATACTCATACTGTAGCCTATTGGGCATGCTGAATGCTGACATGCAGCATACAGGTATATGAGCATGACTACCAGACTGCATGAAACCGAAAGCTTTAATTGCTTGAACACCAAAATTTCGATTTTTGAGCACATCCTTACACCATAAATATAAGCTACTGTCACTCCACGGCGAACTAGCCAAGTCAAGTCCTTACATGTTATGCCAGTTTTCTGTGCTTTGCTGCAATCTTGATCATTATTGAAAATTTCAATGTCCTTACATTTTCAGTTGCATTTTGATTGTTATGGTTGAGTGATTTGAATGGTCACAAAGCGGAGTATTCCGGAATGGAGCAGAAATCTCCGACTATTCTAGATACGGTAAATTGTTTTGAAAGCAGTGCCGTCACCAGATCCCAGATCAAATGAAGTGGGCACCAGAGATGTGGAAGCGGAAGCGGTTTAAGCAGAAGCGGTGGAAGCGGAAGCGGTTTAAGCAGAAGTGGTGGAATCGGAAAAGCGGAAGCCGGAAGTGGTAAAAGGGTACCGCTTCCGTTTCCACTTTGACGATTCATATCGAACGTCAAAACTGAAATGTAGTTCAATTTCTAAAAACATATACGACAAAAAGTGAATATTTGATCGATCATCATTTGCAAAAAAACATTTTTTGAAGACTGAACAAGCTTGACGTTACTGTTGGCCAAGCTTGGCGTTGACTTAGATATGTTGAGGGCTGCTGATGAGAGCTAATAGCTCCAAACAGCGCTGTCCAGATCTGTGCATTTTTTTGAAGATTTGTGGTTGACTTAGATCCGGGGTATCCCCCACCCTATCAACTCAAAAATGAACCATGTAGCTAACGAACTCACATTTTAAATTATAAGTGTTTAGAAATTCTCTATTTTAGTCCTAAAATTTAAAGATTTTCTCAAAAATACTTTTAAATGGGGCTTTGCCTATTTTGGGGGGCCATACTCGTAAAAAACAGCATTCATCAACATAAACAATGTTTCGTTCCAGCATTGTAATTTCTTTCTCTGCGATAATATATTCTTAAAAGCGAACAGAAGAGAGCATAACGTCTCTCAAACAAACAGAAGATAACTTAACGTCTCTCAAACAAAGTTTAATAGTGCATGATTTTTAAACATGATGTTATAATGCTTTTCTTGATTATTGCAAGTACTGCTTAGGACAAGAATTATTCTAATATGGTACCACAGTATACTAATGAAGTTAATAACTTAATATGTTGTGATGGTACTGTGCATATAACCGCATAACTTTAACATTTTTTTTTTGCTGTTCTAAAAATACACTTTGCTAGAAAATATTTGGAGCCAACCTCAAACACAAACAAGTTATTGAAAAAAAACAAAATTCTGCAAATGTGGAAGCTTTGCCCCAGGTTTACCTAATTATAGCCTAACCAAGTAAAAATTTGCGCTTAACAGCGCAGATGTAGTTGAAATAAGTTAATATAACAAGCGCTTAAAAATTCGTCCCCAGACCCCCCCAAAAAACCGCTCACTATTTTTTACTTCTGGGTGAACCTTTAGAAAAACTCGCATCAGCTGAAACATAACGACCATAAATTTAATTGGACTTTTCGCTTCAGGGCCGCTTCAAATCCAAGTTCCTGACTACGCCCACGCGCAGATCCTTGCGATGACAAACTACTGAATACTCACATAATTTGGTTTTACATGATGTTTTTAGGATCATGATGACAAAGCCGTTCTATTTTGACTTAACTGGAAAAAAATTTGCCAAAAAATTTTAAAATCAAAAAATTTTAAGCAAAAATAATGTCATGAAGAGGTGGAAACGGAAGCGATTCAAAAATTGCCACTTCCACATTCCTGGTGGGCACTTAGATAGTCTGAATTTTTGCACATGAAAAAGAATTTTGTACGGTTACAAATTATGTGCAATTCTAGAAATTTTGTGTTCATGTCTAAAAAAAGTCATCTATTTGGTCCGCAGCGTTTCTTAGCTCTTTTCGTCTGCGCCCCACTTTCGTTTGAAAAATCTATCTGCAGCAGTGACTGAGACCCAAAAACCTTGAGTGGGCTCTAAAAAAACAAAAACAGTTGGTCTTTTAACAAAAAAAGGTTGAATTTTACCTAAGGGGGAGGGGAGGGTTTGACCCGAAAGTTAAAATATTTTTGTTGAAAAATGTACCCGTTAGGTGGTGTGCTGAGCAAACTGCTGCAGCTTAATTGTGTCTTCGACGAGGGTATGGGGGCGTAGTCCCCAACGGCTGGGCGATTTTTTTTGTTGAAAATAATAGCATTTTTAGCACCATTTTGATTACATTTCGAACGTTTTCAGAGCTATTTGAAAGAAATAAATTGCTGAAATTCAAAAATCATTCGAAAAAATTAAATTTCCCATCCTCTTCAGCTCCCTTACTTACTATACAACATTCTTAAACGCCAGATAATTAGCCCTCCACGGTTTAAGAAACTTTTAATGAATATCGAATAAGCAAAAATGAAAACCTGTGCAGTAGTGTACACCGTTATAATGAAAATAAGTCGGATTATTACATCAAAATTATGTTAGAGCAATTGGTTGCCAACAATTTTGCGAAAGATCGAGAAAACGTCCGACGAGAATTACATTTGAACGTTAGAATTCGTCTTTACAACATTGTCTATTGTCTTGAGGCTACGTGATCTTTCAAAAAAGTATTTTGAGTAAACCGAAATGGGAAGGGGTACAAGCAGCCATTAGGAGGGGGACAGACGAGCAAATTTGTTTTCGACTTGAATTGCCTTTTAACAATTAGTTTTGGGGATAATGGTTAATTTAATATATAATCAAACATTGTATTTCTTTTTTTTGAGTCTCTAAAATTATTTTTGCGCCACACCACTGCATAGACCTTGCAAAACAGGCAGCATTCTACGGTCAGTTATTGCTCAGTTTGCTCCCACAAACGCAAAATAAACAAAAAAATAAACAAACAACAGAGTTTTTTTTCTTGGCTCTTCGCTGATGTAGCTTTACAGTTTTACAGCTTCGCGCGTCAGGTCTAAAATGGCATTTCTTTAATCAAAATCACAAGCGAAAGCAAACGATGTTGAACCCATCAATCTTGATATCACCGATTTCCTTCCCTGCCGAATCAGGAAGTTGCTGACAAAGTCCATCGGTTAACTGAAAAATAAAAATATCTTGAACCGTTAAAGAGTAATCAAGGCATTTTTTGTTAGAAAGATTAAACCAACTAGCTGTTCCACTAAGAATCGTTAGACTTCACGGACAAACACACGAATAATAGTTGGCAGCGTGGCCGAGAGGGTTAAGGCGTCGGTTTTACGACAACCCTGACCGCATGATCAGGTTCAACCAGCACCCTGATCACGTTTTTGCGTCCTTGGATAGTGGCTTCAAATAATTAGCACTAAAGTTGGTGGACGAGAATTCAAAGAAATTCACAGGACCATTATTGAATCACTGTAAACTCCTAAGTAGATGCGGATTCCTCCAATTACGAAGTAGTTACTGCAATGAAAGTGTGCTGATCGCCCAATAGTTAACGTCTGACGCTACCCGATATAGTAGGCAGCACAACAACAGTTAAGCAAAAAGCACAACAGATGATTTCTCCGGTGAGAAAAGACATCCGTAACCAGTACTTATTTTAATCCAGCAGACTTTTCAGCAGGCGCGTAGCCAAAAAATTGCAATAAAGAGGGGGCTGTTTCGGGAGCGTAAAACCAAACTAAAACGGTTTTCTCTTGGAATTGGAACGATTTTGGGTCCAAAATTAGGTGAAGACAAAAAAAAAGGTTTTCACTCAAGTTTGGACCGGTTTTGTGTCCGAAAGACCAAAAAAAAAAGGTCTTCACCCACGCTCAGATCGATTTTTGTGACCGAACTCCTTTCAAGTCCAGTATCAAAGCAGACACATTCTCAATGCCAATTCTCATCGCTCCCCCCCCTCTGGCTACGCTATTGCTTTTCAGGTTAGTTTGATTTTGATTGTGAAATGACACACATGAACGATTCGGTAGCCCTATTTGCAGCAGGCTGCATCAGTACGACGCTTTTGATTTAAGTCGTATACCTACGTAACTGTCGCGGTGTTGTTGTTTTCTTTCAGTTCTTTTGCGTGGTTTCCAAGTGCACCATTTCTTCGCATAAACCTGGATACAACGCAATTGCTGCTTATTAAACCAATGGAAACAACTAAAAATGCACCAAGAAAGTGATGGGCGGATGCCATGAACTGTCAATATCTATTCGCAATCCACTGGTAAGAAGGAGCCAAGGGGATAAATATATTCAAATCTAGCAAGAACCGGTTGTCTCAGAAAGTTTGAATAAAAAATTGCCAGTTCTCTATTAAAAAAATCTTTTCTGCAAAAGCGGGTGGTTGACTAGTGTTGCCCCCCAAAAGCGTTTTCTATGAAAAAAAAAGGTTTGATTAATGACTATCTTACATAAAGGTAGCCGTGATTTTTGATTGGCAGGGGGGCGCTCAATCCAGAAATCATATGCAATGACGTCATCAAAATTTTTCGAAAAGAAGGACTTTTTATGGGACTAAAATACCGTACAATGGAAGATCAGAAGCCGGGGCCTGAGTTGGGACGTAACCAGGATTTTGCTAAAGGGCAGGACTTAAATCAAAGTAAAAAAATTCCAAAAATGTCTCAACTGAGAAACGCCGCGAGCAAACTAATGTGAAATGTATCACAGACGGGAATCTGAGTGCGAAGCACCCAGCTGCCCGAGGCTATGGGGATCTGGGGACGAACCCTCTAAAAGCTGGGCGATTTTGGAAAAAATAGCTATTTTCATGCCAGTTGGACTGCATTTCACACGTTTTTAGATCTATGTGAAAGAATCAAATTTTCAAGATTTGAAAGCCAATTGATAACACTAAATTGCTCAGTTTTATCTTTACTTACAGGTCAAGTCTGCAACACATTCAAAATCTTCCAATTTTGGGTAAAGTTTTGTGATTTACTTTGCCCAGGTGGGTGAAGAAAGGTACATTGCTTTCTGCAATGTGTTTTAGCAGATAATAATAATCACTTGAAGATTTTTGCTTTGAAGATTTTTGTTTTGAGATAAAAATAACTGGTTTAGAAGTAACTGTACATGCACGACAGGCAGGGGGCCAATTCAAATTCAATAATCTGTTCAATAAGCGTTTCCCCTAGCTTTTTTTTTCAAAAGTATTTTGTCGCGTAAGAACCTGCGAAATGGAGACGGATTGTTATTTTTAAGTTGGTAGAAGAGATGTTACTAATCATCTTACTGCATTACGCTTATAAAAAAGTTAGATGAGGGTCTAAAGTTGCAACTTTAAGGACAAAATCCAGATTTTCTCCCGTTCTATACATTTAAATTGGTTGGTAAAAATTTGAATTGAGGGGCCCAGGCTCCCTAGTCGTCAATATTAATGTTATTGTTAATAAATGTTGTACGTAAAAAACTGAACCTGAAGAAACAAAAGACTTTGTTGTCAATTGTCATTATTTTTAATCATTGGTTGCATTTCGATCGGGGAGGGGGGAAGCAAGCCTCCTGGGCCCTCATTCGCTACACCTTATGCTATCTTGAAAGTGCTTGGTAACAATTTTGAAATTTTGAGTTGTAAGGGCACTGCTGAAACCAAAAACCCAACATAGAAACAAATAGAGAACAATCTACAAAATATACGGACGCGTAACTAAGATTTTGCTAATATCAGAAGCTGAAAGTTGTCTGCAGCGTATCACAAGCGGGGGTGTACAAGCAAAGCTTTTAGCTTCTGAGCGATTTAAATGTTTTTTCAGGTAAAAAATAGCTATTTCAACATCATTTTGATGATATTTTGCACGTTTGTAGAACCATTTAAAGAATTAATTTCCAAGATGTCGAAGTCTTTTGACATAATTAGCTTTCTTCATAACCCCTTCACCTCCGCCTCCCTTACTTTTTGGTCTAGACTAAAACACGTTTAAAGGTACGCAAAATTGGGTTAAATTTTGCAATTAACATGGCTAAGAGGAGGCTTCAGCCCTTAGCTCCCCCTCTGTGGTTGATAGCGTCATTGAATACATGGTCAAAAAGCTGAAACGCATCCTGTGTTAACTCTAACAACAATTACAAAATCTTTTGTTTTTTAATTTTCACGCAGCCATTTGATTGTCATTGTAGCTTTTTTATTTTATTTATACCTCACTTTTTTTAATGCAATGTCAATACCATAAACTATTGAGCAACCACTTTTACCAGTCGGTCAGCTAAATTTAGGAACCTGTTCTCTGAATTTAGGAACCGGTTCGCGCGAATAAATTACAGCAAGTACAATGAAAGATTTAAGGTGCATTCAAAAGGCTAAAGCTTTCTTAATACGTTATTAGGGATTTTAATGGCGTACCGGTATCTTTTGTAGGCCCGTTGTATGACAATCGCAGCTCGAAGCATGATCGTAAATTGTTCAGAATCTATTGTCTCCTCTTCTTTAGCGCCATCTTTTGGCTTGAACTTAGCCATAAAGGACTCCATCATTGATTCTTTGATAGCAGCAAACTCCGGTAAATCACCAAGTACCTGATTAATGATGTTGGAGTGAAATATTGAAAAAAGTTTAATGCATGAATATTAGGGCGATTCAAAAAATAATTTTTTTTCTTGAAAACACGCTATCACCCCCTAAAATCGTGAGGTTGGCTGAAAAAACACCACAGAAAAAAATTCGGTTCGATTCCTCCAACATCCGCCACGGAAATCGAGTTTTTGTTTTTTTCCGAAAAATCCGGGGATTCCCCTAATTTAAATAAGTAAATTTCTTAATTTTCATGCTGTTTTAGACAAATTTCTCGAAATTTTTTAAAGGAAGATTGTTACCAACGGTTGAGTTAGGTCACCCAAATAGTTTGGTGTTATGTCATCAATGACGTCATCAAGTTTAGGGGGAATTCCCCAAGCAATTCTTTCCAATTAGAGCATTTTTTTACGAAAAATCTGCATTTACCGAACTAAACTCGATTTTTGGTTTGAAAACATTGTATTTCTTCAATAATTGATAAAAAAAAAAAGTTTTGCTCAGTAGTTTCATACTGCATGTGTTAGTTAATTCAACGTCTTGTCGCAATCTGAACAGCAATACAATAAAACAAAGCAGATTTTCAGCAACTTAGAGTTTTCTTTTTAAAATCTGGATACTTCTGCCTTATGCTTTCGACGCAATGCAAGATCATGTTTCGTTGTTCGTTGTCGGTAGTTAAAACGTCTTTATAGTCTTCAAGTATTTTGATGCCCCTTTCAGCTGTGTCATTTGTCACTTTTATGTTAAATACTAATCGTTCAAGCCTTTGGTATGAATCAAACTTGCACCATTGGCTTTGAGCCCGACGCAGAAATTGGACATCATCGATGGTGAATCGAAACCGCTGGAACAAAAGCACAGAACGTCTTCCCGCCAAATCCGAAATCTGTGTTGTCTCTGTGATGTGGGGCAAAACTGGTTTTTGTGGTGCGAGCACTGTGTGCTGATTTTCTCGATAGAGTTGGAACATCCTACGAGCTAAAACTTCTTTTTCTTCACATGCAAATTGCTTAGAGCACAGAGCAAATGGTATCAGTTCTTCGGTCAAATACCATAAATGGCGTGACAGGGCTTTGGCAGCGTTGTGTGCAATATTGCCAAGTTTTGAAGAACTCTGATATTTCAACATTGTTTTGTAAAACATAAGATCATTGTATGCTGCCTCTGATGCTAAAGGAGACTGAAACCAAAAAGACGAATAAAACGTGGCAACAAAATCTCCAAAACTTTGCAGTTTTTCAAGATCAGTTTCTTCAACTTGGAGTTGTCCTTGAAGCAATAACATTTTTAGAGAGTAAATACAAAACGACATCCATCTTGCTCGGTGTTGAGCTCCAGGGCGACGAAAAGAAAAATTTGAAAATGATTTTTCATCGATGTAATATGTTGCCAAATTGAGCAGTTCTTCGTAATCATCTCTTGGAAGGTATGATGGGTCTGATTTTATCTTGACAAGCGATTGATAAGCGTGTTTTACGTCTTCTTGAAGACATGCTGTTGTTGACTGATTCAAGTGATAAGTCGATTGAGTAAAATCGACACTCTGCCATTGATTCTTCAATTGCTGAAATAGCTCAACACTTGGACCAAAAGAGTCTCCGAAAATAGATTTGAAAACTTGTGACAAAACGACTTCAAGCATGTGGTGGCGGCAGGCAATCCACAAAAGAGATCGCTCTAGTATTGCTTCCAAAAGTATACAAGCACCACTAAACTTGCCAGTGTTGGCAGCTGTTGTATCAAAGCACATTGCGACGCACGAATCAGTGAGGTCCCATTCATCAAGCAATTCTTTGATTGCTTCAGCTTGTTGCAAGCCAGTACCACGCCTGAGACCAGTTGTTCCCAAGAGTTTGGAGTCATTGCCATTCCTTGAAAGAACAGCTATGTGCGGAGTTTGTTGAACATCTCCTGATTGCTTTAAAAGCTTTTCATCCCAGTGAATTGTAACGAATTCTCCAATAGTACTGTTTTTGAAATTCTCCGTGATATTTTCAAATTCCGAATGTCAAGCTTGTTTCCGACCTCTTAACGTACTTGCTTTGCTTAGAACAAATTCGTTTACATCACCATTACTTTCTCTGATGATAGCAGCCAGGACATCGTTTAACGCATTGCTTGAAATTCGGTGCCTGTCTGCTGCTGAAACAACTTGAGAGGTAGTGGCTATTCGTTTTGGAACATAAAGTTTGACGAAATCTTGCCGACTTGCGCCAGCTGTTTCCGATATAAAACCCTGACTGGTTTCACTTCCTACCGAATCAGATTCACTGTTAGAAATGCCTTCAAGTGGACCTGTAACAATCTCTTTAATCAAACAAATTTCTTTTGCTGCTTTGTCCTCTCTTTGCTGCTGGGCAACTTCACGCGACCGTTTTCGAAGCAAACGCCGCTGAACATTTTTGTCCACGCTCACGAAGGTAAACTTCCTGTTAGTTTGTTGGTCTACAATGCAGTCGTAATCTTCTGCGCACAGATTTTCTTTGATGTCAGGTTTCGAAATGTCAAACAAAGTATCTCGAATTTTAAGAAACGTCTCTCTACGTTCATTTCTGGCTTTTCCAGTAGAGCTTTCTCCTGCTTTCACCACTGAACGATAGTGAATAAGAAGTTTGGTGAGCTTTTTCTTCACGGTGTTAATACTCTGAAAGCACTCGTAACCAGGTGTTGCTCCGCTTGAAACTTTTTTCCATATGTTGATAATTTCAGTGGAGGTTTGGTTGACACTCTTTTGCTCCGATATTTTTTAAACCTTGATGTAAAATAAAAGTCGTCGCAACACATCTTTGTTAATTGGCAACCGTAGTGGTGAAAACTCATCATCTTTAGGCTTTCCAATAAAAGCAAGCTCAAGCGTTTTCGATCTTGATTCCGTAATTGCTGCTGTAAATCACACACACCAATTTTCTATTGCAAGTATTACATATTAGCTGTTACTAAGCGATTCTGAAACTTCAGATAAACAATTAATTTTGCGTAATAGCTAACTTGCACCATGTCGGTTTCTAGTTGTTGAAACCGCATTTTCCTCACAAAAATTAAGTGCGTATACTTTTGTCTACTGCCACTGTCGTAACATAGTACAGGCACACCCGGTTCAGTCAATTTCCTGCCACTCAAATTGTAGTGGTGCCACATCTTAGTCTAATACTACACTTAACTCACTCACCAGACGAACGGAACAGGTTAGAAGTTTCAAACTTTTTTTCCAGATTACTCGTTTCAAGCGTGCTGGCCGCCATGAATTAAGCACAATTATTTCGCAAGAGTGAACTTAATGCTTTGTCAAAGGAGTTTTTCTGTTGCAAAATTGCCGAATATGCAAAATTTTTATCACGTTCGATATCGGTTGATTTTGTGATTTCAACGCCAATTAAACAATCTCTTACTTTATGGGCTATGACGTAGTTTAGAAAAATATACGCAAGTGCAATAATAAAAGAAGAAGCGAAAATGTGTTAAAATGTTCAATTTTAAAGAATTGTTTCGGGAAAATCCCTCTAAACTTGATGACGTCTTGCATTGCGTCGAAAGCATAAGGCAGAAGTATCCAGATTTTAAAAAGAAAACTCTAAGTTGCTGAAAATCTGCTTTGTTTTATTGTATTGCTGTTCAGATTGCGACAAGACGTTGAATTAACTAACACATGCAGTATGAAACTACTGAGCAAAACTTTTTTTTTTTATCAATTATTGAAGAAATACAATGTTTTCAAACCAAAAATCGAGTTTAGTTCGGTAAATGCAGATTTTTCGTAAAAAAATGCTCTAATTGGAAAGAATTGCTTGGGGAATTCCCCCTAAACTTGATGACGTCATTGATGACATAACACCAAACTATTTGGGTGACCTAACTCAACCGTTGGTAACAATCTTCCTTTAAAAAATTTCGAGAAATTTGTCTAAAACAGCATGAAAATTAAGAAATTTACTTATTTAAATTAGGGGAATCCCCGGATTTTTCGGAAAAAACAAAAACTCGATTTCCGTGGCGGATGTTGGAGGAATCGAACCGAATTTTTTTCTGTGGTGTTTTTTCAGCCAACCTCACGATTTTAGGGGGTGATAGCGTGTTTTCAAGAAAAACAATTTTTTTTGAACCGCCCTAATGCATATTTTACAAAAACTTTTTTACAAAAAAGCATATTTTACAAAGCATATTTTTTACAAAAACTCTCTCTCCGGTAAAAAGCATATTTTACAAAAACTCTCTCTTAACACTCAATTCCACACAAAAAATAGCCTAAGACATTAAATCAAAGCCCAAGCTAATACAGCACAAAGGCTGCTGGCTCTCGGGTTGATTCCCGAGCTAGTTGATGCATCGTTGTTTCCTTGAAAAAGATATACTACGCATATTACCACTAAGGCCAAACAGTCAAGAGGCAACTGGTGACCTACATTGACGAGACTAGCTAACAAACTGTAGCTAAAAAGGTACTCAGCATTGGTGTGGTTAAATAAACCTACAAAATCTGATTTATATGCATAAATGAAACACACATTTATTCAGTTAGACTTGAGTTCACTCTCAAACACATGACAACTCAAGATCTAGCAGGATTTTTTAGAATCCGCGACACATACTGACTTGTACAAAACACACCTTTTTTGTCAGCGCAATAACGACCTCCAAAAAGTGAACTCTTCCATCGGCAGTCATCGGCATCCGTGATTTGGCAATGAAGGCCGTGTTTGGAATCGGAACACGCAACGGGTGGTCGAGTTCGTGTAAGAGTTGTTGCAGTTGTTCGTGGTGAATGTACTGTACAAGACACTCGTCGTAACGCTGCCAAACCTAAACGGAAATAAGTTTAAATAATATTGATTCCTGTGGAAGGTCTCGAATTTACTTTTAAAATTCGACGATTTAGACTTTAGGATTTAGATTACGCTTGACCTCAAAAGATTGTAATTGAGATGTGCACAATATTTTTTACAAATTGAATTAGGGACCATCATTTCATCTCTACGTATTTGCACCTAGCTGCAACGTTTCTGGTGAACAGCTACAACAGTGATGACTGGTGGGCCTTTGGCAACGCTGCAGTGGATTTGATCACACTAAAAATATAACGAATTTTTTAACTTTTAGAATTATAATACTATTTCTAATTAAGGGTACAAAGAAGAAATGTCGCTACATTCTTCAAAATCTCAGTCGCCAATTGAAAAAAATAAACAAAAAAACGAAAAAACATGCGATCAATGGCCGGCCCTAACAGTAACATCAGCATGCTCACAAACTCGGTCAGCATTAGATCACTTTTTTGACTTCAAGACCTACCTTTAATGCTCCAATTAGATTATTACTTCTTACTATACCTCGAAGAACTGAACAAAGTCATCAGCTGTGAGTGGTTCGGCGTTTTCTCTGGTGGCTACCTCGAAGTTTTCCAGTATCACAGCAATGTACATGTTGACCACAATCAAGAAAGATATGATTACGTATGTAACAAAGAAAATAATCCCTGCAAAAAAAAAGAGTTCGTTTTAATAATCAAAAGCAAACTAAAAAGTAACTCAGAAGCAGACCAAAGCATTCAAAAAAGTAACTCGTAATGTCTGTCGAAACAATTCCAAGGAGAAACAAAAATAGGTTAATAACTGAGAAAAACATGATCAGTATAGTCAAAACAACAACGAAACTGCAAAATTCTTAAATTTTTTCTTAGGACAGAAAGTGATAAAAAAAATTTACAAGTGTATTTCAGAAATTTGAAATCCAAAAATAATTGCAAGGGTTATCGCAACGTTTGGGAAAAATCAGTCAAAATATAGCAATTAATCAAACAAGAAAAATTTCATAGTCCATAAGATCTCACCTACAGTGGCATTTCCACAATTACTCTGCGATCCATCCACTGGTTGGGGGTCACAATAAGGACTACGGTCCAACAAAATGGGGTCAATAAACTTGTCCCATCCTTCCGACGTTGATATCTAAGCAAACATGTTAAGCGAACAGTCGGAGAAAGTTGATGAAAATTTGATCACGTAAACTCTTTTCTTAATGAACTAAGTAAGATTTATTCAAAAATGCCAAACTAGCTACTCTTTCCTAAAGTGAAACAAAAATTTGTAGCACCTTGTAGATACTTATCGGAGAAAAGTAGTAGTTGCGTCGCAAAAAAATCACTTAAATCAACAAAACTGTTGAAAATAATAATTTAAAATAAAATTTCTTGTTTAATTGCTCAATCTGTACTAGTTAAAGACAAAATTATAACACACCTGAAATAAAATTAGAAAGGAGTTGGGAAAGGTTTCAAAGTTGAGAATGCCATCGATTCCCGAAATCTTCTGCACGTACGGAAACTGTGACATGCCGATAACGGCGTAGATGGACATCAAGAGAAAGAGGAGGCTTCCGATGTTGAAAAGCGCTGGGAGTGACATCATCAGGGCAAAAAGCAAAGTTCGAATCCCCTAAAATTAATTTGGATCGTAAACTTCTGAAAATTTTCTTACCTGCTGTATCCTCATTCTTACTTTCAAACTCGAAGTAGTTGCTTGCGTGACATTATCAATTAATATAGCCATTATTTTGCTTAGTTCTGCCAGGTTTAATCGAAAAACATAAATAATCACTGACATAACAACCTACTAGGACAGGCAGGAATCGATCAGAAGCCACCTGATCAGGTAAAGATTATTCAAATTCAAGGTGATGCTATCTGTAATCTTTCAATCTCTGACCTTCTAAGAGTTGCATTTAGAAAATGACCTTTTGACTGCAGGTTAATGATCAATTGGGCAGTGATATTAAACCTTTATTTCATACTACAAAAAGGATAGCTCGCCTGCTAGGTCACAATGAAATGCATCTTGCATCATTTGGAGGATATAATCGAGTTTCGTATCAAACCCCAAAGTAGTCAACTCACTTTTGCTTCCCGAATCAGTCTGAGAATTCTGGTAACCCGAAATAACCGGATGATTCGAAAGAGGGTCGGCTGAACAAAGTAGCTCGACATTACGTCACTCAAAGCTGAGGCTAAATATTAAGCAAACGTGTTAAAGCTGCAGAACTGCAATCTTGCGTGTTGGGTTGTTTTTGCATTGAGACAATGGGCTATCGAAAAGCGAAATTTCGGTAGAAGCATCCAAAACAAAAATACCATTTCGGCATTTCCTGTTCACAATTTGTCATCTATCGAAACTAATGTAAACAAAAAATAAATTTTTTTTCAAAGCCAAGCTTTAACTAAAAATATCAGACAACACAACATTAAATAGCAAAGAGTACCCGATTCAATGCCACAAAACTTTGAAAGTCTTGCGCACAGAACTATAACAAGAAAAAAATTCGGTCATATTTTACACGCTTCAAAAATTAATAAGAATACACACATCATGACGTGGGTCGAATTTGCAAATTGATCAACCAGACAAAAGTGGTAATCTCCTGCTATTTAAATATGATTTTTCCATTTTTAAACTATTGATCGAAGTGCAGATAATACTCACCTAATACGGAGACAATTACCACGCAACAATCAAAAACGTTCCAAGGAATAGTGAAGTAATAATGACGCAAACCAATTAGCTTCAAGAGAGCTTCTATAATGAAGACGCCTGAAAAGTTTGAAAGTTTATGTGGGTTTCAGTATGCCAGTATAATAAGATAAGTATAGTACTCGCATAAGACTCTAGTTTGTCTCACTATGCGAGTGAAAAATAACCTCAAAAAGTGTTTTTTAGTATTTTAATTTATTATATATATTGTCATATTTATTTGTTTTTGAGTATTACTTGCTATGAAGAAGATGATTAATTTATCAGTTCTGGTTTTCAACCATGAGTATCAATAAGATCTTAAAATCTCTATTTTCAAAAACAAGTGTGACTATTATTTTTACAATTAATTAAACTCACACTCATATTTGTGAAAGAAAAATTTTGGTTTATGACTTATCTACATAAACAAAATGATACAAATTTAACCTCACCAATGAAAGCAAAGTTCAAATTTTTCAAAAGAAAATCCAGCTCATCCGGCATCCCATAATGCTCGATTGCCATAACAACGAGGTTGAGCAGAATCATAATAATGACGCCAAGTTCAAACTTCCGATCAGTCACTATGTTGTATATCTGCAACGTCATCATGACGTAAGCAGAGCAAGAAATCTACGACTTAAATATTAAATCTTTACGATACATGTTGAATCACGGCAAAAATGATGTTTGGGAGTAATGGGTTGAATGGACCCATTTTCGCATCACCATACGGAATTGCTACTTTTATTATTTAGGAAGATGTTTCAGAGTTTAAAAGCTGGCTGGTAAAATTCAAGATCTCAAATGGGCCTACCGTGATACAAGCCTATTATTTTAAACTATTTTCATGAGATCCAGTGTCGTCGCCAGAGCAACTAGCCTAAGTGCAGGGGGCACTAAAATAAACTGAACTTTTGCACATAAAAACTGATATTTTACGGGTGAAAATTATGCGCTATTTTAAAAATTTTGTATTCATGTCTGAAAAAAGAGATGTATAAGCACTTTAAGGCCGCCAGCATTTCTTAGCTCGTTTCGTATCAGGCTCATACAATCGCTTGAAAAATCTGTCTGTAGCAGCGATTGATACCAGAAGCGCACCAGGATTTTGTTAAAAGGGAGTGGTCTTGAGCCAAAAGTAAATTTTTTTTCACAAAAATTGTCTGATTTAGGCCCCGTGAGGAACAAACTCATGCAACTCAAGCGTATCACATAGCGAACCGAGGGGGCAGAGCCTCCAACTGCTGGATGATTTTGCTGCAAAAATACCAATTTTAGCGCCATTTCAATCACATTTCGCACGTTTTTTAGCCACACGATTATCTACAGTAAATTTCTAAAATTCAGACGTCTTTGAAAAAATTAAAATGCCTTGCCCCTTCTCCCCTCCTAATATGTTACTTCAGATCAAGTGCAAAACATGTTTAACGCTTGTTATTTTGGGTTAAATCTTCTAAATGACTTGGCTTAAAGGGGATGAAGCCCCCTTCCCCACGGTTGCGCAACTGACTGCGACCTAATAAAATCTTGAAAGTGTTCTAAAAAAACAAAAACAGCTGGCCTTTTCAAAAAATATGTTTTCACGTATTGTTTCAGCTCATAATCACTGACGAAGTACCGGTATCGGTAACGATTCTGCAGGCTTACTTCTCTCATCCGCGACACATCCGTAAAGGCGAGTTAATAGGATATAAGACGGATTACTGCGTCACATTTATGCACAGCAGTTGGTTGCCAGCAATTTTGCAAAGAATCGAGAAAACTTCAAACGAGAATTATGTTTGAACGTTATTATTCCTTTTTCCATTATTGTCTGTCTTGTCGTCACGTGATACTACAAAAACGTATTCTGTGTAAATCGAAATGGAGGGCACAAGCCCCCTTATTTGCTAGAATCTGCACCAAGTTTTAAGTTCCATACAATTGTAATGACATAGCAGGCCACACCGTACTTAAATAAATATTCAAAACCTTCCTCTGTTAGGCGCAGCTAGGTTTGCGTTTTCTCTGTTCCGGCTTAATTGAACCTACTTTGTTAGCGAATCGGTTGTTAGGTCTTGGTATTGGTTTGGTTGGTGCATTTGACATCATTTTCTTCATAGCATTGTAGTATTGACGTTGCTCGTCCGTAATAAATACACCGTCCTCGGCTCCTGTGAACATCAAAGGTTAAATCTGAGCTTGAATCAAATATTATAGCAGTCAACGTACTGCATGTATTCTCAATTTTTTAGGCTAATAAGTATTTTTGTTGCGAACCAAAAAAGTGTCATCCCCTGAACAGCCAAACGGCGAAATAGCCTGTTGAAGACGTTATTTTAACAATTTTTAAGTTTTTTTATTAATGTTAATTTATTAGGCTATACAGGCTTCATATCACTATTACAAGTTTTTTACCACTAACCTGTACAATAAAAAAAATTGATTTTACATGATTAATTATTAATTACGTATACAATTTGTTACAACACCAGAACGGAATTGCTCTAGTCCGTTCACAAACTTCACACCTTCGTTAAAGTTAATTCGTTATTTTCAGCTTTAATTAACGGAAGTTAATGAAGTCCGTTAATTTGCAAACATTTTAAGTGTAATTTGAATTTCTTTTTATTCATTCACTTCCAGAACACGTAATGACACTGTAGAGCTCTTTGTAAGAAAAATTTACGAACTTCACACCTCCGTTACAGTTAATTCGTTATTTTCAGCTTTAATTTACGGAAGTTAATGAAGTCGGTGAATTCGTTAACATTTTGAGTGTGATTTACGTTTCTTTTTGTTCACTCACTTCTAAAACACGTAATGACACTGCTGAGCTCATTGTGAGGAAAAATTTATTGTTATGATGGTCATTTTGTGTTTTGGAAGTTACGTTTTACAGTGTAATCTATAACTTTAAGATAAAAATAGGTTCGCATGCACTAACGAAACTGCGATGGGAAAATCTTTGGAAGTTGCGAACAGCGATAGTTAATAGACCTATAAGGCTGCACTTTATTATTTGCCACAAAAAAGAGCTCCATTCTTCGTTTTTTCTTCTACACAACTCGTGCTAATACGCAACAAGTGTTACCGCAGAGTAAACTGGTTTGTGCCGGCACCATGAATGGTGCAAGAAATTAACGATGAAAACTTTAATGTAAGTTAAGGAAACTTAACGGAAGTTGAATTTAGTCCATTAACATAAGTCAAGTCAAGTGTATTTCACCATAAGCTTAAAAGTACGCAGGCAGGAAACAGCGAAAAGACCATGCGGTCATCTAGGTCAAACTGCACCTTTCAGCAATACTTAACAGTTACAGGCATTAAATTAAGCTCGTCATTGACTAACAAGAAAGAACTCTAAATAACATTTACAAAATACCACGAACAGTGTTGCCAGCTTTGCACTAAATATTGGGAAAAAAGAAACTGATTTGTGCTTGGGAACTGATTTGGGAAAAAAAAATTTTTTTTTTTTTTGAATTATATAGACATTGGATACGGTTGAAAGCCCAACTTGCTTAGTGTTAAGGAAAGCGAGTTTGTTTTGGATTGACAACAATAAAAACCAAGTAACAATTACTTTCAAAAGAACAACAAATCTATTAATTTTGTTAAGTCTTAGAATGTTATTTGCAAAAGCGATCCAAGATTTTAATTTATTTCTTAAAATCCCTGCTAAAAGGAGAAAAGAAAAAAGCGCACTAAAAGGAAAAAGCGAAAAAAGAAAAACACAACACTACAAGACAGAACTGCCCAAATCTGGGATAGAAAAAGTAATGATAATAATTAAGTAAAGCATAAAAAAAAACTTTTTAACAAATTTAGGAGTCAATAAAAAAGTTAAGCTTCGTTATTAACGGATAAACGAATTTGTGCCCCACCTACGCGGAATAGTCATCTTTCAAACCAAATCAAGCTTGAAAAAAATCTCGAATCGACAAAATTCTGCAACGGATAATACAGAATTTGATTTTTTCCGTAAAGAATGCAATTCGAGATTTTGTCCCGTTCGGGATTTCGTCCGTTCATAATTTTACCCAATTCGTGATTGAGTGTTTTGTGGTTTTGTTCCTGGTCCAGTTCGTGTTTTTGTTCGCAAGCGGCAGTGCCATACTGTTTTCAAGAATTAGTAATAGACTCCTTTTAAGCAGAGAGGCTGTTTCAAAATCAAAATCAGATTATATGAAAAGGACACATTACTATCTTGGCATACCTTTCTGCTTGATTTTCTGTTGGTTAAAGTTGTCGATGATAACTCCAATGAAAAGATTGAGAGAAAAGAATGCTCCAAATATGGTGAACACGCAAAAGTATATGTAGTTGTAAAAGGAAGCCTCGAAATAAGGTTGCTCTTCCACACCAGTCACATCAACGGCAGCAGCCATGATTTCCACCCACCCATTGAATGTTGCTAGCTGAAAAAAATTAACTCTGAAATTTGCTCCTATTTAAACAAGACTACGTGGCATTTTCTAATTGGTTGAAATGCAAAAACTGATAAGACGGGACTGCACAATTTTAGCGATTTGATTTTACCGAGTACTCCAAAAAATTGTGCATTGTTAAAACGTGTAAACGAAACTTTAATACACGAATGTTGGTACCAACACAAAATAATATTGCAATCATTAATTGGGATGATTGAGAACTTGAAATCTTAGATCCAGAGAAGATAACTAATATTGGTACTTATTAGAATAATTCCATTATACCCAGTTTAATCAAATTTGAATCCCACAGGCTTTTTTAACAAGAAAGGACTAACCTGTAGCAGAGCCAGATATGCTTTCGGTACGCTGTCAAAGTTTACACTTGGTACCTGCCAGGTGATCAATGACGTGTTTAACCTGTACATAGTTTGCATTAAATATAAGAAAATTAGGCAGCCTCAAATTCCATCAAAAATTCTTTAACATTATTTATGCATGTCAGAGTATTTCGCAGTCTTCCGCTATAAAAGGCAGAATTAAGTTAAAACAGATTTCTTGTTCCAATTAGTCCGATAGCGTATGCTAATCGGAACGAGAAATCTTGTGCTAATTTAAATTTAGCAAATTTAAGTTAATCATTTATAAGTACTAATTGCGAATAACAATTCTTTGAATTTGAAGCCAAATTCATTGCCTGTTTTAAAGAAACTTTAGTTATTAGATTCTGCTACGCATCACTGCAAGGTCCAGAGTCAAGCTCAGCGTGAATCGTTTACAATCACTTCTCCAGACAAAGTACTCACAAGGTGGCGCATAGTTCACATTCATGCTTGTTACGTACAGCTGGAAGCAAATTCGATAAGTTGCCTTCAAAATTCTCAAATTCTTTGTTCAAGTAACGCAGTAGCATGATGTTGGTGTGTGAGCATTGTTGAACTAGGGACTGGTTTGTAGGCGGCAGTTTTTTCCGAAAGTCTTCGGTTTCATTCGCTAAAACTCGCATTGGCAGTATATCTCCACTAGGCAGCGCTACGCATCGACCAAATTTGCCAGCAAACATATGCACACCCAAAATCCTGCAAAAAAGCAAAGATCGTCATTACTTGGATGCTCAATACAAAATCATACGCTTCAAGCTTTGCGACGCTCAATGAGATATAATAAAGAAATGGCGTTGAATGTATTATGCACTGACAATCAGACGAAGAACAGTTGGGCCACTCAAAGTGGGAGAAAGTAAAATATTCCAACAATCCAGTGGGTTGTAGTTCGTTGCATTTTGAAGCTTTTGAACTAACAGCTACTCACAATACGAAACAAACATATGCCTTCTACAATTTATACACTACAGACATATTCAAATTCGTGACATACTTTACTTTATCTGTGCAATCGCTTACAGATATAAAGCAGACCTGGTAAACTTATTTCAAGTGCATCAGCATCGTCTTGGCTGAAATTTAATCAGGACAACAAAGTCGTCAGTGCTTTTTCTAAGTCATATCACAAACAGAGTCGTAAAGTACAAACAGTCATACGTATTGTAGCAGTACATCATGTTGTTCTAACAAACTCACCCAAAAATAAGCCAGAAGACGATGCAAACCACAAACACATTAAGAATGGGTGGGATGGCACGCACCAAGGCATCCACGACAACCTGCAAGAGAAAAATAGTGGCACGAGTCAAAAACTGATTTGTTATGGCACTACCTCCTGTCCCAATATACAATCCAGTGGCGTATTTAGGGGGGGGGCGTTGTGCCATGCCCCCTCCCCTTTGGGTCGCCCGCATAGTATATAATTCGCATAGAATTGTATGCAAAAGTGCGGAATGGCCCCCGCTTTCTAACTTGGGCAGAAAGTTTGAGCACACAAACGGACAGAATCTCGGTGAAGACTTTTATTTTGAGCCAAAAACCGGATTAAATTTGAGTGAATATTGTTGTTTTTTTTTTTGGTCTTCACCGAATTTTGGGCAGGAAGACGGACTGATTCTGAGTGGAGAAATTTTTCTTTTGGTCTTTATTATTCTCAAATTTTCTGCCCCCCCCCCCCCCTTCCAAAAATCCTGCGTACGCTACTGATACAGTCACTGGAATACAATCAAGGAATACACAGTTATACACTGTCTTGTTCCTTCCTTATGTACTGAGGAGGAAGGTGAGAATTGTAATTAAATTTTTTCACGAAGTTGCCTTGACCAGGAGCCAACGAAAGGACCAAGCTACCACCAGCCCATCTGTCTACCACACGTGGTCTATAGCACGCCATAGAAGTAAAAACAAAAAATTCCAGAAGAGGTGAATACATTTGGGTTGATATATGGGGATGTGTTCAATTGAGTTGGTGGCGGAAAACTGATAGTCTTATCATAAAACCGGATGAAGTAGATTTGGCAACATTCACAAAAGCAAACACACCGAAAATAATCGGGATTATGATGACGACACAAAGCAGAGGTATCAATTAAGATGAACTTATAAAGTTATGCATCAATTATTAAGGCAGAATTTCCATTCTCCAAGCCGTGATGTTTTTTTACTGGCAACGTTTTTTTTCAACCCACCTTCATTCCTTTGAATCTAGAGAGGGCGCGCAGAGGTCTGAGAGCTCGAAATGTTCTTAGAGCTCTAAAGGCCTTCCATTGATAATGAGCAACTGATGCAAAAGATAAATTGATGATCGAAATCTGAAAGTACACAATGCGTACTATACACGGTTACTTTGAAAGATTTTAAGCTGCGAGAAGAACGGTTGTGACGAAAATATCATGGGCAGTGAGAAAAATACTCTTGCAGGATCTGCAATTTCGCATACTGCTTGAAGCACCAGAATAAAATATTGTTTTGTTTCGCGTATCAAACAATTTTGCATTGGTAATTCTTTATTGCCTTGTTGTAGATTACGCAACATGCCCTAATCACGAACCAGATCTTAAGAGAGAAATTTTGCAGGAGATATAAAGACCTATACCAATTTCAATTTATTTATTTCGTCACTGACCAAAGCATGTACATACAAATGCCTATCTTGTTCAAATGATAAATCAAATAAAGTATTTTATTATACTCGCTGTAATACGCCGAAGCGTGTAACAAGTTTGCGGGCCCATCTCCGCGTTGTTGCGCCCGGGCAACACAGCTTTTTTCGAAGAAACGTCGCAGCGGTGGCGAACCGTTGGCGATACTGTGTTTAATTTGACTGGCCTAAGATTTGAACCTCAGACCTCCCGCTCCAGAGACGAACGCGTTACCGCTCGACAACAAACTCAATAGAGTGACATGGAGACTGAGAAGGGACTGTCAGCTCTTTGAGTCAACAGTCATCCTGATTAGCCATAATCTTTTATGACATAACAGTTTTTCGATTTACAGTAAGCCAGGTTTGATATACGACAAACAAGAATATAACTTTATACTTACAGTAGATATAAGATAGATATGAGACAAACACAAACAAGAATTAAACTTTATACTTAGATAAAGGCACAACTAGAGTGAAACAACAGAACACTAGACTCAAAGCGGAATGAAGCTCTGAGCAATGCAATGTACATTGATATAGAGCACCAAGTTATTACGTTAAGAATGATTTTTCATACTCTTTTTTTACATTTTGAAAATGAAAGTCTCTTATTTTATCGAAAATTGAATTCCAAATTTTCACACTCGTATATTTGATAGCCTGTTGAGGGTTGATACGTAAATTAGACGATTTGGCAAATTGAGTACATTTATTGTATTTATAGCCTTGTTAAAATAACCACCGAAGCCAGCAGGTACGCGTTTTTAAAGATATTTAGGGATTATACAGGGTGGGCCGTAAATAACGCACCAAAGCATATTAAACAATATTGATAATAATAACACACGTTTTTATTAAAGAAAGACTTAACAAATGAACAGAGAAACACGTACACGCTGGTACAATCACAAATGCTCAAAATGCTCGGCCCACCCTTTTGTTATAATTATCAGAATTGTTTTATATGCTTTGGTGCGTTATTTACGGCCCACCCTGTATTTTAGCAGTTTCAAGTTTACTCATTTTCGTCAGATTCAAGATTTCGCATTTTTGATATAAGGGTTTAGCATTTTCATCACTTCCAGTGACGATTCTAATAGCTTTGTTTTGAATTTTGGATAGTTTGGAGAGATAAGTTGGATAGGTATTGTATTATCCCATACGTTAAGACCATAGTTTAAGAGCGAGTACACCGAAGAGTAATAAAGTTTGAATATTGCACGTTCAGGCAAGTAATATTTTAGTTTTCTGAGAATTCCCCCGGAGGGCTAGACTTTAATTTCTATTTTATATGCTCCATAAATTTAATTTATTGTCAATGATTATTCCCAAATATTTCGCGTTTTGAACAGATTCAATTATACCCGTATTGCTGATACCCAAATCGACAGAAGGCGAATTTAGTTTGGGCTTAATTACTACTATATGAGATTTCGTTGCATTGTTAGCAATTAAGCTTGTTAGCAATTATCCAATTTTCGACCTTATTTAATTCTGATTTCAATCGATTTTATAATTCTTGCATGCAGTTACTGGTAGCAGTAACAACAAGACATGTATCGTCAGCAAAAGACGAGGAGAATAGGCTAGATTGTTGGGAAGGTTATTGATGTAGTATAAAAGTACTAATAAAGGACCCAGCGAAGAACCTTGTAGAACTCCGATATCGATATTTTTTCTAGGGTAATAATTATTATTAATAGCAACAAATTGATATCTATCGTCAAGGTACAAATGAAAAAATTGATTTACAACATCCCTATTACCATAATATTAATATTGTAGTTTATCCAATAATGTTTCATGTTGAACAGCGTCAAACGCCTTGGTTATAGGTCTAACAGAATGAGTCCCGGTATATCGTTCATTTTAAATATTGCCGAAACAGGTAGATACGATGTCCAAAATGGCATGTGTTATAGACATACCAGGACAGAACCCATACTGAGTAGTACATAACACAGAATTTGAATTTAAAAAGTCGATGGCTCTGGAGTGCTAAAGTTTCTCTAATAATTTTGACAAACATGATAATATTGATATTGACTTATAATAATTAGTGAGATTCGTTTTATCTCCTGATGCATAAATTGGAACAATTTTCGCTATTTTTAAGCAGGATGGAAATATGCAATAGTAAAAACAAGCATTACGTAGCACGGACCAGGCGCGTAGCCAGGAATTAGCCATGGGGGGGGGGTTCTGTTTCGGAGGCTGGAAACAAATCTTGATCGGTCTTCACTCAGATTAAATCGGTTTTTCTGTCCAAATTTAGGTGATCTCCAAAAAAAAGGTCTTCACTCTGATTGAGTCGAATTTTCTGTCCAAATTTTGGTGATCTCAAAAAAAAGGTCTTCAGCCAGGCTGAAACCCGGTTTTTCTGGTCGAAATAACTTCGGGTTCTTGACCAATTCTAATCGCTAATGCCAATGGGGGGGGGGCTATTTTCGTTTTTAGTGCAAAAATTGTCTTCAAAAGTGCTAAAAACGTGGTATTTTGCATATTCTTCACGCCAATGGGGGGGCTGCAGCCCCCCTCCCCCCTGGCTACGCTACTGGCACAGACAATTGTAGGCGAAACAACTTCAGCAGTTATCATAACATTTTGCATCGATTCCATCCGATCCGACACTTTTGTTACAATTAAGTTGTCTAATGTGGCGCAAGATTTTTGCGGGTGTGGTAGGAAGTAATACATAGATGAGTGCGAAGATTTTTTCAGTTAAGTACGGTAATTAGCAAGTCAGAACCATCAATCTTTTCGAACAACTTCCTCCCGATACTACAAAAATGCTCATTGAATTTTCCGAAATTTCCATTGGTTCAGCGATATTAACTTTGTCAACTTCAACTACATCGGGAACATTTGCATTTGATTTTTGAGGAGTCAGTGTATTTGTCAGAGGTGGAGTCCTCGTGGATGTCCTTGGCCTCGAGGACGTCCTCAAGCACACATTTTGAAGTCCTTGGCCTTGGCCTCGAAGCCTCAAGTCCTCGAAAATTGCCCTGTCCTCGGCTCGAGGACAGCACTATTTTTTGAGTTGTTAAAAGTTTGTGGAGCGCCTGAAAAATTTTTTGGAAAACGGTTTTTTTCTGGTGAACGCCTGAAAAATGATTCTGAAGACCTTTTTTTTTTTGGAAGTCGCCTGGAGAGCATTTGCGCTTGTTTCCTTGGTCCTTGGCCTTGGCCTCGGTTTTTTTTTGTGTCGTTGGCCTCGAGCCATATGTCCTCGACTCCACCTCTGGTATTTATTACACTCCAAAATTTACGCATACCGTGTCTCGAGGTCAAAATTTCTTTTTGTAGATGCAGTTTTTTTTTGATAAGGATTTAACTTAGATTAATTATTAGCATAAGTCTAACAAAAATTTTTTGGGGCCAATGTACCTTTGAGAAAATGTGATATGTATAATTTTTGCTTGCGACGAATTGAGATGCTTATTCCCGTAGATATCCACAGCTTGGACATAGGAATTTGTTTTTTTTCTTGAGGCTTTTATTGGAGATGTGTATGTGTTTAACTGTTTAGACAGTTGTTAAATGTATCCAGAAATTCGTTGAAAATATAGCTCTACCAATTTTAAAGAGTCAATTATTATCACTGATTCGTTCAAGACCAATTTCAAAGAAGTTTGCAATTCTAAATTAAAACCCTCATTATTAAATCGCTTAGTGTCTCGATAATAAAAGACTGATTTTCTTGGTGGTTATATTTTTGCGTGAATTTCTAGATAATTGAAGAGCAACCGGGTGGATGATCAGTTAGATCCTGCATCAGAACTAATAGTTCTGTCAGCATTTATGTTTAAGTTTGCAAGCTTGTAAACTGTTTGTTGTTTATATGCGCTAATCTATTAGAGAGTGCTTCAAAAAAGTTATTTGAGTCTCCTTTATGGTACCGATAGATTACTTCTAGAAGAAAAGTTTTACTGGTGTCATAATTGGATAATTTTCATAATTTCACTGGTACCATAATACCGGGCCCCTCAAAACGTTATCAAGCCCCTTTGTTGTTGTCGACATTAATCGCTATCCAGATAATGGATGTAAATCTCCATTTGAAAGCGAAGAAATAATGACGTTTGTATGATTTAAATTGAGCTTGTAGGTCCGGGGGAGCGTTGTAACTTCCCACAGCCGGTTCCGGGGCTAAGACCCTGAAGCTTTAGCCCTTTCGATGTTTGTAAAAGGTAAAATACAACATTCGATTAACATAACAGCACCAAAATCGGCAGGCAGGAAGTTGAGTCCGGTATCCTCAAGGTATGCGGATTCGATTCTCGGCGAAAGCAATTTTTTTTTTTTTTTGGGAGGGTGGGGGGTAAGTTGAGGCAGTTGTGGTACTTCCAGTAGCGTCCGCAGGATTTTGAAAAAGGGGGGGGGCCAGAAACTTCAGAAAATTTGAAAGGAACATAGATCAGAATTTGAAATTGTCACACTCAAATTTCGTCCCATTTTTCGCCCAAAATCAGGTGATTTCGAGCCCAAAGCCTGATGCCCAACTTGCAAAGGGGGGGGCATGCCTCAATTTTGCTCACTTTTCTATGCAATTTTGCAATCCTGGCGACCCAAAGGGGGGGCCATGGCCCAATGGCCCCCCCCCCCCTAAATACGCCCCTGAGTACTTCTTATCTTTCAAGGTTGAAAGGTGGACAGAATTACTATATTCTACCACAAGTAGGGGCATCTTTAGAGAGATCCAACTCAAAGATGGGCCCAAGTGACTTGCTCTGGTGCCCGGATTCCTCACCAGGAGCAATCGCTCTAGGCCCAATTTAACATACAACTGCTATGCTGTCAGTTAGGAAAGGTAGAAATGTCAGAAAATCCTTACAATTGAAGAACCTGATATTCGCATTCTGCAGGTCTGGTGGGCGCTGGCAAAATATTTATTGATGTAATAGATTAGCCGCATATGGCTATTTTGGCACTGGTTGAATAATCACTACTTTATTAAGAAGTTTTACAGAACACATAACGCGTGAACTATTTGGATTTTTTGTTCTCCTGAGAACGATCCTTCTTAGGCCCAGGTCCGCGTTTACGATGTACCCTCTGAACTCCCTCTCAAAGGCCCTGTCAAGAACTGTTTTACGGTCATGGAACCAAAGGGATATAGTGAAGTCCAAAAAATTGGTGTTAAGGATCAATACTTATGCACCAAAATCTTGGTATAGAGTTAAAAAAGTTGTATCAGAAACACGATTATATTTACATCGTTTATTTACCAAGTTGCATTGGCTATAGGAGACAGCAAAGGTACCTTTTAGTCTTTAAGTCAAGCTGGCATCTGTCTACCACATGCGGTGGAGGTTTCACACTGTCCCTTTTAATTGCTGAGCGTCAAGCAGGAAAGCTGTAAAAATCAATTTTCATAGTCTTTGGTTTGACCCGACCGGGAATCATAGACGACGCTCTAATAACCATTCGACCACTGATCGGGTAGAATACGATTCATACCATAACAATCGCGCAGTCGAGAAGGCACCAGTAATTGGTGAAGTATTTCTTCCACCCCATTCCAACCCATTTCATTAGCATCTCCGCTGTGAAGAAAGAGGCGCAGAACAACTCCACATAATTTATCACTTGTTCCAACGCCGGTTTATTCGAAAGGTAAATGTCTTCCATTGCCTACATTTGTAGAGTTTAAAATAAAACAAGATAAGTCCAAAAACTAGCAGTCGTTAATTATGTCATCATAGTCATAGAACTCTATGAAACCTATATACTTGATTGCTACATAAAGCTCATATATCTATGATTTCTCTATCATTTTCTACAGCGCTCTATGCACTGATTTGGCAGTTGGTTTGCTGTACATTCGATTTAGAACCATGGTTTACATTTGGCTTATATTCGAAGCTCGCTGGAGACCAAGACACAAATATATTGAGTGTAGTGCGGATAGGAGCAGTTTTTGTGTTCAATCGAAAA
Source organism: Trididemnum nubilum (assembly GCA_963965965.1). NCBI lineage: Eukaryota > Metazoa > Chordata > Ascidiacea > Aplousobranchia > Didemnidae > Trididemnum > Trididemnum nubilum. Next base: position 33,322,289 of record OZ014485.1, read on the forward strand.
TGTATGTGTTAATATTGTAAAGTGTGCTATACGTGTTTTCTCTATCTAACGAGTCTGAAAATAGTTTTTCCATAGGTTAATTGTTTCAAGAATTTAATGGGAATATTCCCTGGCATTATTTTCTATAAGTAAGCTCCCTCAAGCAAAACTTACCAAAGCAACGCTGCTTAACAGGATGCAAAAAATGACGAGATTTTCAAAGTATCGATGCTCAACAATCGCGAACGCTACGCGACGGAGACGAAGAAACCAACCGCGATCGAAAAAACAATTCCGAATGCAAGGAAAACATAGCTCTATCTTCGACTGAAATTAACATGTGAAATTAAGAGGGCTAAGCTCGCGGTATAACAAAAAATAATTATGTTTTTGCTTCAAAAACAAATATACATCTTGCTTATATCTTGAGCTAATAAACAAAATTCACGGCTAATAGATGCTATCAAGTCAAGAGATTCGTAGTAATTATTCGTTATAAGTTTAAATCTCTATCACTAAGGGCGCGCACCGCAACTTGAGATTTTAAAAATCACAACAAATTTTGCCTCTGGATTGTACTGTAGAATGCACAGTAATGTTCACTTGCTCAGTAGACTTTGAGTGACTTCCGTAACCATATATACTGAAAGAGCATGAACGTCTGGATAAACCTTAGCAATTCTTTCGAGTCAAAATGATTAGCAAGAGAAGCTTTAGCATTTTCTTTCGAGTCGAGATAGCTCACAAAAGATAGTCATTAACCAGAAAAAAAGAAATATTCAATTCAAAAATTATAACTTACCTCATCTGTGTTTCCGTTCTCTGTTTGTGAGTCTTTATTCTTATCAATGCTGGGAGATCCCTAAGTTAACAAAAATTGTTATTAATTTCCGTCAAATGTATGAGTGTCTTTTCATCAAGATCGAAGTTCTATCCGGTATGAGTTTCAACCAAGTGGGAAGTACATCGTACGAAGTACACCAGGGCAATTATTTAGGAAAATCTAAAGAAGACATTTACCGGCGCTATTTTCGAACTTCTTTTTAGATGGTTAGAATGGTTTCTTTTTTCCAATTCCTCTCCTACATTTAAACTTCCATTCAAACCCCGGTACCGAGCACGAGCTAGCGCCCTCGAGCGGCGATTAAGCTCCTGTTGAGATTTTAATGTCGGGTGGGCAGGGGCAGATTTGCTGGACCAAGCCGAGTGTCCGGAGTTGATGGAGCAACTACGTGAGAATAGATTGCTTCCGATTCCTTTCCATGATCCGTGGTACGGATTGGAACAAACTTCAAGAAAATCCGAGTTTGGGTTTGAAAATGTTGGTGAAAGAATTTCTGTGAAAAAAATAATAATGGCTTTAATTTTGTTTTTAAGTTGGGTCTTGTTGAGTATTTCTCAAAAAAATTGGAGGCACAACAGCCATTAAAGATAGTCACGGCATTCCATTTAGAACATACTGCCTTCTCCCTGATATCCAGTTAAGTCACGTGATGAAAAACATCTAAAATTCAGTTAAATCACATCCAAGAAGCCGACGCACACATAGGACATCGGCTTCATTTTCCAGCAAAATAGTCGCGAAACTTCCCACACTCAATTCCTTACCACCCGCGCCTCGCGGCCTGCGTGACTCGACGAAAGCTAAAGACTTTCATTCTACATCGTTAACTCCAATGAGCACAAAATCAAACCTGGGGATTTTGGTTCTACTTCAAGCTGATGATGCGACTCGTCGTTGGACTGTTTCGTGGACACAGGAGTCAGTTCAGTTGCGATCAACGAAACTCCACTCAAGTTTTGCGAGTGAGTTTTTAAACGACGGAGTAGCTGAGAAGTACAAGAATATAACAACTATTTAGCTAGGTTGAACAGATTGACAAAAAGCTTAATGAGGAGATCAAGCATGCAACTTAGATCTATAAAACGTATGGCTTTTGTTGGACAACCAGATAGGGAGAAGGTTTACAGCACACTAAATACAACTGAAATATATGCTACGGAAGATATCATCTTGTCCTTCCATATATATATTATTTTAGATGATATTCCAAATGTAACAAAAATGCAATAATTAAGAAAAGAACATCAACATCAGAAGTACAATGACTAAACAAGGCCTTACCGAAGTAGACAAGCTGTCGATTTTTCTTCGTTGCTTCTTCACCCATTTTTTCGTTCTCTTGATCGCTTCTGAGATGCTGTTGTTGTCGCTATTGGTGTGGTGCAGAACATCACCACTGAAAGAATTGAGCAGGAGAGCGAGGAATAAGTTCAAAATCTAAAAACAAATCTGCTGTGCATTTCTACTTGGCGATAATCAGTGGTCAAGTAGAAAAAGTCTCTACTACTGAAACGGTAGACTAGCGTTCAATACCCGGATCGGTTAACCATGTGCTATAAAATTTCAGCTTTCCTGCGAGACGTTCAGCAATTAAAGGGACATTGTAAAGACTCCATCGAGAGTGGTACACACTATACAGGTGGGCAGGTGGCAGTTTGACTCGAAGACCGGAAGATCCCTTCGCTATATCCTGGCCAAGGCGACTGAGTGAATAAAGAAGTGTAATTACAATTATTTTCTAATGACAAAGCACAGGGCTATGCTGTAAAAACTAGTGAATATTTCATGAATTACAAAACCAATTTAAATCTACTGACCACGAGGTTTCCAATGACATAAACTGAGATAAAGAATGGGATACAGACGCCTGGGCTGGCCACTGTCAGGCAAACGAACATGTTCTCCACCCACTCGCCACACTGGATGCGGAACACCACCATGAAGGCGTGCGGAAAGTCAATGAAATTCCACCGAGGTGGAGAATCCTAAGAAGAGTAAAATTTTGACAAAATAATAAAACAACACGCTTGTGTTCCATTGTTTTTGCAACGTCGTTATTTAGTCGATATGAAGAAAGGTAGCATTCTTTAGCGGTATGTCATCTGCAATTTTGATTTTATTTTTTATTTTGCACACCTGCCTGTTGGTCGAGCGGTAACGCGTTCGTCTCTGGAGCTGAAGCTCTGAGGTGCAAATCTTGGCCAATCAAATCGGACGCAGTGTTGCCAATGGCTTACAACGGCTGCGACATTTCTTCAAAAGAAACTGTGCTGCTCGGGCGCAATGACCCGGTGATGGGCTCCACCAACTTGATACACGCTTCAGCGTAATATAGCGAGTACGTTGAAAAATTTGATTTTTATTTTGCACGACAACAATATAACAACAAATCAGTTTATCAAGATCAGCCTGCTATGCAATTCTTCGGTTAGGCTACATTTTGATCATAGACTATACCAAGTTCTAGTTTTAAATGAGCTTCAACAATTGAGTGAAAATTGAATTACGTTTGACGACATAATTTGATTTAATACCTGAAACTCGTCCTCGTAGTTCTTGTGCAAAATCTGCATCCCAACAACTGCAAAAATGTAGAGGACCAAAAGAAAAACTAGTGTTAAATGCCATAGTTTTCCCAGAGTTCGTCCGATAATCCGCAACAACTTATTAAGGACTGGCCACTGCTTAGCCAACTTCACAATTCGCATCTACAAAAAGAATTAATTGACAAGCAACCTTAGTTGAAGGGGGCTGTAAATTAAAATGATGCGAAAAATTAAAAGCTATTTTAGAAAAACGCTTCAAAATAAAAAATACAAAAATAACAGCAAAAGGAGATACTTACCAGTCTAAAGGCACGGAGAATGCTGAAACCGCCCGTCGTTTGCACGAAGCATTCGAGTAAACTGAATAGGACCACAAGGCCGTCAAATACGTTCCACTTTTGCTGAAAGTAAGTGTACGGCGAAAGACCAATGATCTTCGCGAGCATTTCCACCGTGAAGATGGCAGTAAAAAACTAAATATGAATATCACGTGTCAGCTCTGGTCCCAATCATACCCCTGCCTGCACTGGTTTTTGTCAAACTCAGTGTTTCCAAATTCACAAAACTATTTAAATCACCTGATCTTAAACTTTTGAAACTCGACTTCAATAGACTAGCCTATTAGCCAAAATTCAAAAGCACTACAGACTTACCAAATTAGCCTGCTCCAATTGTATGCTCAGCTCCGGATCCATAGGATGCTGCTCAACGGAGAGGAACAATCCGTTAAGAGCAATGCAAACAGTGATGAAAAGATCCGTGAACGGATTCAACACTAACGCCCGGATCTTGGATTGGATGGGCTGAAAATATTATTAATTGTTAATTTTCTCACATCAAAAAGCCAAAAAATAGTTAGTGGTTTTTCTGAAGATCAAATCAAAGCCAAAGTCTAGTGCGCTTTAGTAAGAGATATATTCATGCCCTTTATTACCTGCAGGGAGCCTGGCAAGCATTCCCATTTTGCAAACACTGCTATGAGGTGTTGTGGAATTTTGCGGAGAAGATGAGAAGTTTTCTTTTTTCCCCGAATGTGAATGTCCGCATCTTAAAAAAGTAGGTAGATCGATTTGCAAAGCACTCGTACAGATTATAATTTTTAGCTTAAAATTTAGCCTAAGAACACCATTTACGCTTATGAATTAAACGCATTTGTATTGAAAGATTTATTCGTAAAAGACTACAGACAAAAATTCATATCTTTGAAAATCAAGTAAGCATTTCATTCAGATTTTTTACCCCCGTTTTTGTGCTTGCCATGATGATAATGATGATGATGATTGTGATGATGTTGGAAAATGGAATTGCTGCATTGTTTTGGCACAAAAGGAAGACTTTCAGTGGGGGGATGATTATCATAAACAAAACGACGAATTGGAGCTTTCGTCAAAAACATATCTGCAGAATTTCTTTCAACGTCCACTTCGACGGTAAAATTCTGAATGAAAAACAACAGTTTTGAATGAAAAAAGCTTTGTGGCTGCTGCTTGAATATGATTGAGTATCAAGGCCATGAGTAGTGCGCTGTGCATGTCTGCCTGAAACCAAACTCTCATCGGGCACCCACGCAAAGAGTAAAACCACCCACGCAGCGGGTCGTTATGTAACGACCACAAAGCGCCATCGGTAATGGCCACCTGCGTGGTCCCCAATTTTCAAGAGGTGTGGAAATCGCTACTTTTCTTTCGGGTTTTCCAACCCAATGGGGGTTCTGTGGTGTAGCATTTCCACTCCACCATACTTTCATCGACAGAAAAAACCCGGGCACTCCAATCAACCAAGTCCAATTGTGAAATTTTCTCCGTTTATGCAATACCAATGATTTTTTTCAAGTGCATCAATAAACTGATGGACCGGATTTAACGGAGAGATCAGTAGGGGGATCGGTGGGTAACTTTTGAAGATCGGCTCACCGTTGCAGTTGGTGTGTCATTGTCCTCATCAGATGAGATCTCGCTCAGACGTCGCGGAGGTCGAATGATTCGAGAAAAGATGAAAGAAGAGTCAACTGAAAGAAGTCAGGAGAAAAATGATCAACTTGTCTTTAACTCAGAGCCACGTCATCACTTACCATGGTCGAGGCTTATTTGAGAAATTTTATAATCGTGCTCGTATGGGTCGGGTGGAAACGAAACCTTTCTTGAACCTTCGTTGCGACGTTTCACTGGAAAGACGCCAATCAAGCGCTTAAACGATGGGGTCGAGTTCCTCCGTCGACCTTGGGTTCCTCTTCTGATTCTTGAGGAACTCCGTTCATTTACCGTCTCTGAAATCTGCTCAATCAAGTCCGTTTCCATGTCGCAGACCCTATAAGTTGGTGTCATAACGCTAACAATAAACTTTCTTTGTTGCATACTGTACTTGTGACGTAACTCACCATTTTTGTGCTTGAGCTATGTTAGGCTTGGCTTCCTCTTGTGGCGAAATCGCAGGGTGTACAGTCGTCACAGTCGAGTAACTTCGTTGACGCGGTCGTCGCTTTTGTCGAAAACTTCCTCTTGTCGCATGGTAAGAATGGGAGCCAAGCGACGTGGTAATCAGCCCCATTCTGACGTCACTCTCAGAATCTGTTCCACTCGAGTGGTTACTAAAGTTCGACGAATCACAGCTTCCACAACAACTGCTGCTCTCCTAAAAGTAAACACAAAAAAAGTAGGGCGGAAGAGTAAGAATGGCATGATCTAAATCTCAAAAATCTCAAAATACTAAGATATGTATGAAATGTATTCATTCATTGCAATGGTATTAAATTCACCCAGGCTTGGAAATATCGATTAGTAATCGATAGTCGATACGACATTCTTTGCTTTTCTGTTATTGATTATCGCAGACTCTTTGCTTTCAATTTTTCCTATCGATTATCGCCTTTTCTATGCTTTTTGCTTACATGTTATCGATTGGTTGAATCTTTAAACTTTACGTTTGTTCTTGCTGAGTCTGCCTAATCTTGCATCGTTTCGTTTCTCTAATGCTATGTCATGGGCGTCGGTAAGAAAGGGGGGAGAGGGGGCAGGGGGTGGCCACATCCCCCCTGGATTTTCACACACTTTCTCTTAAACCTACCAAATTTCAAAAATTCTTCCATTTTTAGTAGTTAATACTGGCTTCATTCTTCTTGCCCCCCCCCCGGAAATTTTTTTGCCGACGCCCTTAGCTATAGTGCTCTATATAACTATCCTAAAAGTGTATTTCTTTATATCCTTTATCGTAACCAAGTAATAGTTTTTCCACTCACAAGTTTCATTTAACGATCAATTCATCAAAAATTTTAGTGCATCCTAATGAAAAATAGAATAAAAAATTTTGTTGGCATTTCAGCATGGATTACTAATCTTTAATCTTTCCTTATTGTTTCTGATATTGATAATTTTTTGCTTTTTGTGCGAATTATCGGTATCGATTCGTTTTTGCTTTTCAACATTATCAACTTCCAACCCCTGGATTCACCCACCACCTTAGAACGGATTTAACTACCGTACAAAGCTATAGTTACCGTACTAACAGAAAATAAGTTTTAGTCTTATCAGTTCAGTTCAGCTTACAGACAAATAAACAAACAATGTAATAAACATATGAGAGAAATTACGGTATTTTCTTTCAGGACAGAAAAATTGCAGATTTTATGATAAGTCCAAGACAAATGACCTTATGATCACTGCCAAACGTTTTGAAAAATCGAATATTCGCGTGCACCATCAAATTAAAGCTTTCACCTCAATGTCTAAACAAGCAATACTTCAAATCCACACAGAACCCTCACAATCTTGAACTTCTCACCTGCATGTTTTCTTGTTCTCTCTCTTTCGCTGCCTAAAAGTAAATAAAAACGCATGAACATGGCAAACACACACATGCACAAAAAAAAAAAAAAAAAAAAAAAAACAAGATGCAGAAACAATCACGAAACAATTAGTTGACAGCTAGACATATTCAGTTCTGTAGATCTCTTTAAAGAAACAAGTGTATGCCTATTATGAGCCTTCTTCATATTATTCACGTAAAGTATACTGCGCTATGTTGGTAACTAATTATTCGCCAGTTGCTTACGTGAGTTGTCCGTTTCTAAGTCTTAAGGTGAATTTACACAGTATCCGTTTATCGTCCGTTTTTTTTTGCGTTTTTGCTTCTTCTTGAAAAAGTATGCGCTTTTTTATCCGCATTTTTATAAATCCATATCCGCACTAAGTAGACTGTTGTATATAGATAAAAATTTAGTTCAAAAATTTTGTGTATAAACGATAAGAGCGATATTTCAAAATAGAGATGTACCCAGTAGCGTAGCCAGGGGGGGGGCGGGGGGGCTATAGCCCCCCCATTGGCCTGCCGACCAAAATGCTAAATAAAAAAAATAACACGTTTTTAGCACTTTTAAGACTCTCTTTTGCACTGGATTTGACTAAAAACTGCTTTAAAGCATAGTTTGAAACGTTTATTTAGGGGGGGGGGCTAATGAACTGCCAACCAAAATGCAGAATAAGAAAATACCACGTTTTTAGCATTTTTAAGACTGTGAGTTTGCACTGGATTAGACTATTTTGAAACGTTTATTTAGGGGGGGGCTAATGAACTGCCGACCAAAATGCAGAATAAGGAAAATATCAAGTTTTTAGCACTTCTAAGACTCTCTTTTGCATTGGATTAGACTAAAAAATGCTTTAAAGCATAGTTTGAAAGGTTTATGTAGGGGAGGGGCTAATAGACTGCCGACCAAAATGCAGAATAAGGAAAATATCACGTTTTTAGCATTTCTAAGACTGTCTTTTGCACTGGATTAGACTAAAAAATGCTTTAAAGCATAGTTTGAAACGTTTATTTAGGGGGGGGCTAATGAACTGCCGACCAAATGCACAATTAGGAAAATACCACGTTTTTAGCCAGTAGCGTAGCCAGGGGCTATAACCCCCCCCCCCCCCCCATTGATATGTCGACCAAAATGCAGAATGGGAAAAACACTACGTTTTTAGCACTTTTGAGACTGTTTTATGCACTGGAGTGGACTAAATAGTGATTTAAAACGTTTTTTGAAACATATGTTTTGGAGGGGGGCTAATTTGTCAAAAATAAAACCAGCAAATAAATGAAAACTTTGATAAATGGTAAGAAATAAGCAATCAAATTTGATTGCAAGTGTAAAAATGCTGAACATAGGTGTCATCAACAAAGATACTATTAACTTAGGAATAGGGGGGGGGGCTATTCAGTATTTGTTAATTACCAATCATTTCTCTCAAATCTCTTTTCATTAGCCCCCCCCCCCAATTATTTTTCTCTATAAACTGTATGCGAAATAGATTACTCCGTTTGAGTTTTATTGAACTATTCGATTTTGTAATTTACCAGCATGTAAATACGAGAACTACCATTTTACCATTAGCCACCTCCCAAATAGCCCATTTATGCCACCAGTTTAATCATGTTTGCACTGCCAATTTCTAAGCCACGTTTTAAAATCATTATTTTCTAATCAAAATAGCCCTAAAATGAAGTTATTTTTGCAAAAAAATGCAAAATTTTCGAGCGCTGGGGGCTCCGCCCCCAGACCCCCGTGCCTCCGGCAGCTGGGGGCTTTGCCCCCAAACCCCCAGCCTCCGGCAGCTGGGGGCTTCGCCCCCAGACCCCCATTGGCCTGCGGCGGCTGGGGGCTCCGCCCCCAGACCCCCCAAACAGCCCCCCCATTGCGAATTTCTGGCTACGCGCCTGGATGTACCCCTTTACAAAACATTTTTTTCGGAAAACTTTCGTCCAGTATGTGACTGTCTGGTTAGTGCGAATATGGACTTACAAAAATGCGGATGAAAAAGCGCATACTTTTTCAAGAAGAAGCAAAAACGGAAAAAAACGGACGGAAAAAAACGGATACTGTGTAAATTCACCTTTAAGTTGATGCGTATTACACATTCCACTAATTCTTCACTTAAGAACCAAAACCAATGTAGGATAAAATCTTTAATGCGATCGCAATGAATACTACCAGCGTCAAAGAAGAGAAATTATCTCTCGCAAATATAACTAGCCTACCTTGTGATAACTCTCATCATGTAGCTACAACTAAAAAAGCACTACTATTTCCGTAGTAAAACTCACACAAACTTCTTCGTCTACTACGGCTTGTTGTTCCTCGTAGGCCATGTAAACAACAGCCAGGATCAGGTTAATTAAATAATACGAGCCCAGGAAAACCACCAAGACGTAAAAGCAAGCATAAGCAGGGCCAGCAGTGTGCAATGTCTGCAATGGTGAAAATTTTAATTTTACAAAATCGTTTTGTGTTTCATTACAACTCAGTTATCGTTTTTCGTGAGGTTAAAGAGATACTACTCAAGATCGGTTTTATTGAAGAAATGGTACAGGTAATTGCTAGAGGTGACAAAAAATGTGCCCCAAATTTTGTTCCACAATTCCCCTTATCCACGAAAATAGATTTAGTCCGTTTGACTTTTTACCATTGGCAACCCTGCGTTTGAAACTTCCGAGACATTAGAAAAGGATAACTTTGCAAAGTTACTTGCAAATTATTATCGAATACAGTATATTGCAAGAAATTTTGCAACGTCATCCATTTCTGATGTTCAAAAGCTCGAAACGCAGGGTTGCCAATGTTTCGAAATCAAACGGATTAAATCTATTTTTGCAAATAAGAAGAATACTGGAACAAGATGAGGGGCACCTCTTTATGACCTCAAGACGTAGTCCTCATTTTTTCAATAAAACCGATTTCGAGCAGGATCTCTTTAAGCAATCATTGAGGTCGATTGAATACAGCGTCTGCTACTAAAACGGCTTACTCGAATTTGATACCCGGTCGGGTCAAGCCAAAGACTGCAAACGTTGGTATTCGCAGCTTCCCAGCTTGACATTCAGAAATAAAACGGACAGTGTGAAGCCTCCATCATGCCTGGTAACCAGGAGGCGTTTTGACTCGAAGACCGCAAGATTCCATCAGTGCTTCTGGCGGAGGCAGCTTGGTAAATAAACCGTAATTACAATTACAATTAGCTTGGTATGCCCAATTGCTCCATTTTATGCTCAAATCACTTAAAAAATTGTAAGTTGCAGATCACTGTAAATCCGATCTGATCTCAAAAAATGAAATTACACGGATTAATTTTCTTTTTTCAGAAATAGTACTGTAATAGTATATATTGCATAGGACTATTTATTATGATCATTGGTTCTCTAGATTAAAAACTTTATAGCGTAAAAACGGTCAAAAACGAAAACAAAATAGCCTAATCTTGTATGGTCATTGGTCAATTAAAATATAGGCGATAAAACTTGCAATTTTTTGTTTCACAAATTGTCTAAAGTATTTACCAAATAATACAAACGGCTCCACGCATCTAGCGTCACCAGTCGGAAAGAGGTTAAAAATGCGAGAAAGAAATGATCAAAACTGGTGTAGTCGTGGTCGGGATTCGAACCTGTTTGAGCGCATTGGTAGCCGGAAGGGCACTGGTCACTGGAAAGCATCACAAAATATTATCATGTTATCAATCTACTCAGCCTGGTGCGACGTAGACAACACAGAATGAAAAATTAGAATGATAATGAATCGTTTTATCGAGTTACTTGCAATACGACCGCGGACCAATCTAAGAATGGCGACAAACAGATACTAAGAAACTTCAAGGCAACACCGTAACTCGGAAATGATTCGATGGATAATAACGCCTGAAATGCGAGACTCAAATTTGGAAAGCAAGCTTAGAATTTACCAGAGAAAACGAACAATTGACCATTTTATGTTTGTACCTGAATGCAATGTTGCAGTATAATGGTTCCGACAGCGGGCGGTCTGGGGAACCAGGATAAAAAAAGAGCCCCGTGTTCGGTTCCACCACACACTGATGCATCTGCACCCAATTCTCAAACAAACCTCGACCTTGCATCGTCTCCCAATCCATTTCCGAGTAATACACAAACGGAAAAGGGTTGTCCTCGACCTCAAACCTAATGATAAACTGGCGAGTTTCCCATCGAGATACCTCCAGATCCCCAAACTGTACCAGGTCTTCCCAATCTTTGTTTTTATTCATGTTTGAAGCATTAAAACTGCAACTAAGGTCCAATGCTTTCAACTTAAAACTAAGAGTTTGGTTTCTGTCAATTTTCTGGTCCAAATATATGACGTCATTTTCCAATTTCTGTTCTAGCCCCATAGTGGAAACATGCCCATCGCCACTGTCGGCTTCAAAACTCTCCCCCAAAACTTGAAAGCTTGTTAAGTTTCTAAACAACGAATCCCATTGTACATCAAGATCAAACTTCAAACTCCGAACGCAGGTTCGATTCCCATAGTTGTTGCTGTCGTTATTAGGTTGTAAGAACAACTCCTTTGTTCGGTTGATAACTTCACTAAGAATCGTGCGGTCTGTGTCTTTCCATTGTTCCGTTTCCGCGGATGAATCACTTGCTCCACAGTCGCTTGAATTTTGAAATGGAAACAAACGGTGTAGCTGAAGAGTTGTCTGATTAGTCCGCGAATAAGGGTTTGCTGTAGCCAGCTGGGCAATATTTAGTGCATCGGCAAACAGAGACTCAGGTGGAAGGTCTATGGTTCCTCCAATTAGAATGCACTTCTGCCTGAGAGTGCCATGGAAGAGTTGATAGCCCACCAAGCCAAATACGGATACGCAAAACATTGTAAGAAGTACGGCATCTTTGAGTGCGCGGATCGAACGGAGTAGAGCTTTCACAATTGCTCTTAGACCTGAAAAAGAGCACAATTTAAAAAATGGATCTGCAAAATGTTCCCAAGCAAGCTTTGCTCGTAAAACTAAAAAAAAAAGCCAAAAAGGCGATCATAAACAAGACGGCAGATTTATCAATAGAATGCGGGCTGGATCAGTTTATATTACGACTACCTTCATCCTATAGACATATAAAGGAGATAAACAACCGTGATATGAAGGGTTACTTAATCCTGGGTTATTTGTAGACCCTGCTGTTTTTACAACACTCACGGAAGAGAGGGGAATGAAAAAAAGCTAAAACACTGCTCACCTGGTACAATCGACATGGTTTTCAACGCTCTCAGCACCCGGAAAGCTTTGAGGACCGCAACCTTTGCGAACATTCCTTGCGAAAAAGCGGCTTTTAATACTTCGGTGATAATTCTGTGGTGAAAGTACATTTCAAAACATAAAAAACAATTAAAGGATAGGTCTAGAAATTCATCAAAAATAGATGGGATCAGCCACAAACATTGATGGAAAGCAGCACCTTTTTTGACGAAATTAATGTTTGTGATCCCAAATTTTGTGGTTCGACTCATGCCCGTTCAGCTGACAAGATTTGGTAATGACCGAAATAGCGCTATCCTGGGGGATGTTATGCTCTCAAATTTCATTTTCTAGAAAAAAAATTTTTTTCGGCACGACTGCTTTGCTGTAGTGGTAATTCAGTCAAGAAATTGACTAAGGTCTATGACTTAACAAAATAGTTATGCTTTGGACTTTTGCTGATACCGTTATGAATCAGTTTTCCTAGCCTATGCGAGTCTTGCAAAACATAAAAATGTCAGCTTTTTCGTGTGCCCGCTCATAGGCGTAGCCAGGATTTTTGATTGGAGGGGGCCCAAACCATAAATCGCATGCAATGACGTCATCAGAAATTTTCAAAAGAGGAACTTTTTGCGGGGGCAAAGATATCGTAGAATGAAAGATCAGAAGACGTTGGCTAGGTTTGGCACTTAAGCAGGATTCGGTAAAGGGAAATGGCTTAAACCAATAGTTAAAAAGTGCAAATGTCTAGCTTGGAGACCAGTTGAGTAAACTAGTGTAAGGTCTGGGGGTGGAGCCCCCTGCCGCTTGAGGCTATGGAGGTCTAGGGGCGAAGTCCCCAGCCGCTCGGCGATTTTTTGTAGTTTTTTGGAAAAAGAGCTATTTTAGTGCCATTAAATTACATTTTGCACGTGTTCAGAGCCATTTGAAAGAACTAGATTTTTAGCATTTCAAAGCCAATTGGAAAGAATTAAATTGTTCAATCCTCCTTTTACTAGCAATTTAAGTCCAAAACTCGTTTAAAATCTTGCATTATGGTGTTAAATTTTGTAAGTGATTTGGCACAGGTAGGGGAAATAAGGTGCACTGCCTCGTGTAATATTTTAGTGGTTAGTAATAATCCACTTAACAATTTTCCTTAGATATTTTCGTTTTGTCCCAACATAATCAGTTAAAAGAGTTCATGTACGGCCGGGGGGCCCAGGCCCCCTCAATTCAAATTCAATAATTTGTTCAAAGAGCACTTCCCCTAGCTAATCTTTTTTTCAAAAATATTTTTTCGCGTAAAAACTGGAGAGGTGGAGTTGAATGGTTATTGAAAAATGATGCAGTAGATGATTACACCAACTAACCGTGTTATTCCCGGAACGGATTTAGATTGCGCAAGGCCTTTGGTTTTTTGGGATTACCGCAAATCTTCCTGCCAAATATAGGTGAACACCATAAAAGTCTTACCATCTGAGCGCGGGTCCTCTGGCACTGGGTCATATGGTAAATCCGGCCCTGGTTATTGCATTAAGTTCATAACAAGGTTAGATGAGGACTTGAGGTAGCAACTTTTAGGACAAAAGTGGCCGAGAGGGTTAAGGCGTCGTTTTTACGACGACTCTGATCTCATGATCATGAGTTCAACCCGCACCCTGGTCACGTTGTTGCGTCCTTGGATAAGACGCTTTACGATGATTATCTCTGCTTGGTGGCTTCGAACAAGCAGCAAATTTACGTGGGAAGAAGTCAAACGTCAACCGGAAAGCTTGGAAAATGGTCAATTCCTAAGCGGGTGCGGATTCGTCCAAAGCATAGCGCACAGTCGCTATCTCGTGATAGAAGGATAAAGATGCACCAATCAATCAATCAATCAATTTTACCTGGGTTATACATTTAAATTGGTTGGCAAAAATTGAATTAAGGAAGCCCGGGCCCCCTAGTTGTCAATATTATTGCGAATTACTGTTGTACGCGTGTACTGTTGTGCGAAGATGATAAAAGAAACCGAAACTCAAGAAACAAGTTTTTTTTTGCCACAGTTTTATCATTGGTGACATTGCGATTAAGGTGGCCCGGGCCCCCTGGCTCCCCCTCCCCCCCCGGCTGCGCCTATGTGTCCACTCGCATGAAACTATTGCATAGTAACAAAGTTTGCTGGCAGGTCACAATGTTATGTTTGATTTTATAGCAGGTCAAACTGAAAAATCTCTTCTAACAACACATCAAGTCGTTTGAGCTACTGCGTACTTCCTAGTGTTAAAGAGCTCAATTACCACCAAAGTCAATCATAAAAAAAGACAAAGTGTCATTTATAACGTACGCAATTACGATGATGACGAAATCAATCCAGTTCCAAGGATCACGCAGATAGGAGAAACGATGAAGTGCGAATCCCTTTCCCACAATCTTGATGGCAGCTTCTATGACGTAAATGCCCATAAACAGATACCTAAGAATAACGTCAATATTGATTTTTTGTTACCAAAACAGCAAACAATTGCAATTTTTTAGCTCAATATTGGTTTGCAAAAAGTGCAAACTGAACAACTTGTTTGTGTGGAAGTTGTTTCTAACACGCGAACTACAAATCAAACCTAATAAATCCAATGTATCATCGAACTCGCTGTATTACCCAGGAGCGTGTAACGAGTTTGTGGGGCCCATCTTCGCGTCATTGCCTACAGCTCCTTTCTAAGAAATGTCGCGGCGATGTCAAGCCAATAGCAGCACCGCATCCGATTTGATCGGCCCAAGAGTTGAACCTTTGATCATGCTCTGACCTCCGGCTCCAGAGACGAAAGCGTTACCGCTCGACCAGCTAGCCGGTTTACGAACTACAGTAACTTCAAAAATTTTCCCTAATTTTAAACACATGTAGATTGATTATAGACGTTGGGTGTACTGTGGTAACTTTGGTTGCACTCAAAAGTTAGCGATTCACTAAAACAAAAAGTAATTCTACAGAGTAAAAAAAAAGTCTCAAATTGAAATCCCAAAAACATCGCCGACACGTTACAAGGTCTGAATTTATCCAAGATGTGAAGGAAACCACAAAATACAGAAGAAAAGAAACGGATAACTTTTGTCCAGTTTCTAATCAAAAAGGAATGCAAGGCCCAAACAGGTAGAGGTGGTAGAGAAGGACCGCCATGCAAACGAAGATTGTTTAAATTAACAAAAAAAAAAAAAAAAAAAGAAAAGCCCGGTCACGAAGGCTGACAACACTATATGAAAATGGTACTGATCATGACTTTGGGCAAATTTACTCTCAGCACGTACTCAAGATAGTTTTCAATCCAGCTTGGGGGCTCAACTAGGATCATGCATGCGCAGTTACACAAGATGACCAGCGTGATAAAATGCACAAATAGAGGCGCGGTGAAGATCTTGATGGCTCCTTTACGTAGCTGATGATTTTGGTCAAGCAAAAATAAGGATTTTGCTTTACTGAAGCGGAAAATGGTGCCCTGAGAATTCAAAACGACGTACGTCTGCAAAATATGGTGAATGACGTCAGACAAAAATAACAGATTTACCGAGAATTTGAATCATATAAAATTTTATACAATTACAATAACACATTCTGTAGCGAATTATCACACAAAAAACTATCCGTTCTTTTTGGAAATTTCAGATGGGCTGGTTAAGAACTCAATGATTGGAACAAATTATAAGTTTAATACGATTTTATTAGCAATTTAGCCTAGTAGCTGTAATGAATTAATGATATCTCTCTGATGTACTATGAAAAAAAGCCGAGTTAAATGCAGCAGCTGTACAACACGCTATAACGTAGCAAACCAGCGCCCACAGCAATAAGTCAATTGTTCAAATATTCTCGAGGGTCGAGATTGATTTTATGGAATCAATTGCAATTTAATTATTGTGATTCTTAATTAATTGTTATGAAGAATCAATACTTGTTCGGTAGAGAAAATTTTGCTGATTGAGATGACCGGTCAACGGTAATCTTCAATAATTTTGTTGAGCTTATAGTCTCACCTCATTTTTATACTTCTGTTGAATCATTGTCACTACGTCGCTAAGCAACCTCAAACTCTTTATGACAACTTTTCTGTCCCTGTTCTCCTCAATATGGGGCACCGATTTTCGTGCCCGCTCATTTCTCCTCCTCCCCCCAAGATCTTCATTCCACGAGCTTCTCAGCATTTTCGTTTAAAAGCACAAACTCTTCACACTATAGTAGGCCTTTGCAAAAATTAATTGTGTATACTGTAAATTCAAAAAACTATCCTTGCTTCAGGAAACTATATCTTCAATTGAATGAATTTTGGTGATCTTAAAGAGCATATATAGTTCAATTTTATTTTTATTCTTGAATCTACAAGCAAGGGAAAGCACTAAGCCTACTCCATGGTATGGCGTAATGACCAGTACTTAAATTGTAGGGGGACGCGTCCCCCCATCGAGAGTTAGCGTCCCCCCATCGAGATTTAGTGTCCCCCCATCAAGATTTATACGTCCACCCATTGAGAATTGAGCGCTGGATGATGAAACGATCAAGAGCCAGCCAGCACGAATAAATTCTACAAATTCCGGCCGAGTACAGTCCCAAATTGTGGTGAAAACCGTTCTTTCTTTTTTTTTTTTTGGTCATCACCTGATTTCGGGGAAAAAACGCTTTAATTTTCGGCGAAGACCTTTTTTTGGTCTTCATTCAACTGCGGGGACAAAATTACATTATTTCCACTGAAGTTTGCTCAAGGCTGCAAAAGCGTCCCCACATGCAAAATTTTACAATTTAAGTACTGGTAATGACAAATCACTCAAGAGGTTTTCCAGTGGAGATTTTTGCAGATAAACGACAGTCCACAAAATCCCAAGAGCTACATAACAGATCAGTCTGTTTTGCATAATATTTTAACACTGTATTGATTTCAGTTTTTATTAAACAAAACCGATAATCTTGATCTTGCTACTTTGACATTTTGTCTGCATCTTATCAGATATAAACGAATTCTGTTAAGTACACGTATTTTAACCTTGCTACAAATTTAAGCAATGACTTCTTGATGAGGTCATCATCACACCGGCTTTAAATAATTAATTTGAATCTGTTCAATTGTAGGAGTAGCAGATAGATGACGTAACGTGGTATGATAGCAATTCCTAAAGTCGTTACCTAACACCCCTTGATCCAGAATGAGTAAGTCGTATAGTACTTGAAATCCTCACTGTGTTTAAATCCAATCACGAATTGCGCTGAAGCTGATTTCGGCTCGAGTCTCGAATCATCTCTATCTAGTTAAGGCAAGCCGCAACAGAACTCAGTAAGTACCGTAGATAGTAAAATTAGGGATTGCAGATTGATGCATAAAGGTGCCTAATTCTTTTCCCGAGCTGTACATGTCGTTGTTGTTCGATGTCTTTTAAAATTGGGAAACACCATGGAGAAAAATTATCGAAAAAAACATTTAAAGCCTAGGTTGCAATAGGAACTGACCAGGTCACACTCGGTAGTGGGGCTGCCTGACAAAATATTATAAACTCAACACAAAACGGGTACTCTGATGCAGTGTGATTAAATAATCATACGCTAAATAATCTGGCCTCCAAACAACACAGATTATGACGTCACTCACCTCACCGTGGTAAAAGCTATCAAAATCCTCCAGCGGCTGATGGCTGTTTTCGGGAAATTTGTATTCACCGATGGCCATGTAAGGAGGCACTTTTTTTCCCTCTTTCAATTCGGGGTCTGGTATCTCTTGCCCTTTAGTGGTGACACTTAATAATCCCTTCATGAGCGTTTTACGGTGCATAGTATCTCTCATTGCATTACGACGCTCTAAAATAATAGTAAGTACTGCTATATTGCGGGGCAGATTAGCGTCGAGGGAAATCGGAAGATTAAGGTTGATGAAAGCAGATGAACAGCAGCATTGACAGGAGTCAGAGGCCGAATTTTTAAAGTGTCCGAAAGATAAGATTTCTACCAGCAAGTTTGTGCAAAGTTCTTATCGTTTTTTGATTTTATTCTTTGCGGTGCATTTTAAAGCAGAAGACATAGTATCGAACATTGCAGCCAGGCTGGTTTTAGACGTAGATTTAAAAACTTTTTCTACCGACGAAAGTTTTTAAAAAGAACATTGTTTTATCATATTTTATAATTTAAATGGAGAAAATGTTAGGAGATTTGAAATTACGGCGATATTACCCACTCAATTCACGGCAGTATCAAATAAAAGAACTTTTCATACTTGGTAAAGTGTTGCTGTATCTTGAAAAAGCTTATTTATCTCAGACATTTCATATAGACAATCCCCAAAAATCACTTCTTCAGAAATTGCAGTAAAAAAGGAAGCACTATCCCATAAAATACTGAAATAAGTTACGCTTATTTGAGCCCTCATATAATTTCGGGACGACATAGTCTTCGGGAAATTGTCCGAATTACGTCGCAGACTAAGTAGTAATGCATGACAGGCAACTTCAAAAAATATGATTCAATTTAATTAGAACTGGTTAAAATGGCGAACAATAGATATTACCTCTGGTATTCTTTCGCAGATGAAAAGGCATTTTGTTTCGCTGTAAGTTCAGAACGCTGTGAAAATCTGTGATAAGAATAAGACAAAAGATTTTCAAAATAGACCCAACAACTCCACTCTGTACATTGCACAATGATCGATTTTGACAAGCTCAAGTTATTTTGCAAAATAATCGACTCTAGGATCGAATTCGGCCAAAAACTCTAGTTATTTTTTGTTTTGAATTTGACTAAGATTTTCGTGCAGTCGTTCAAAAAAATTAAATTGAGTTTTATAAAACGCCGAGCTTTTTTGAATTTTAAAAAGTGACGAAAGCGTGTCTGAAATATCGCTTTAAATTTGAGAAACAATATTATTTCGAAATGTATTGCTATAGCTGCTCGCAGGCTTCATCTAGACTCTGTTTAAAATAAGTATACAGCGCAATATACTGGTATTTCATTGCAGTCTACCAGACATGAGTCCAGTAGCTCAGTAGTTCAGCTTAACAAACTAAGGACCGACTGCTAATTCTTGTTGGTAGCCGAATATATTGATTTACATTTCTTAATTCTCTTTGTTTCCATTAAACTAATCGGATTTCTGCCATTTACTGTACTTAATCAGCGAAAATATTTTCCAATTCACTAACCAGTTTTTAAAACATTAATTTGCTTTCCGACTTCTGGAGCGTGCTGGCAATCTTCCCAATTGAATCTATTCGCAAGACGCCATAAGGGCAGCCACCACTGATAGCTCTCACAGATAAACTGATAACAAGTGATTTGTAGCGATTACGAAACGCTAAAAGCTTTTGAACACCAAACATACTTGAACGAAAATTGGAAAATGCGTTTCTCAATGCAGGAAAATTTTTTTTTTTAAATCCCTTTGGAATTACGCTGGCAGTGCTGCTATATGGCTTTTGATATTATGCTTTCCCAAGCGTATGGCGGTCAAATATTAATACTTTTAATATGAAAAATGCATAGGTGGGCACAAGTCCGTTAAT
This sequence comes from Trididemnum nubilum, assembly GCA_963965965.1. Lineage (NCBI taxonomy): Eukaryota > Metazoa > Chordata > Ascidiacea > Aplousobranchia > Didemnidae > Trididemnum > Trididemnum nubilum. The sequence continues at coordinate 33,342,151 of OZ014485.1, forward strand.
CGTTAATAACGAAGCTAACTTTTTCTTGAACTCGTTAATCCGTTAAAAAGTTTTTTCATGCTAACGGACTAAATTAACTTCCGTTAAGCTCTGTTAACGGACTAAAGTAACTTCCGTTAAGTTTTTTATCGTTAATATCTTGCACCATTCATTCATCGTGCCGGTACAAACCAGTTTGCACTGGTAACACTTGTTGCGTATTAGCACGAGTTTTACAGAAGAAAGCGAAGAAAGGAGCTCTTTTTTGTGACAAATAATAAGCTACAGCCTCATAGATCTATTAATTATCGCTGTTCACAATTTCCAAAGATTTTCCGATCGCAGCATCGTTAGTGTATTTAAACCTAATTTTATCTTGAAATTAGATTAGATTGTAAAATGTAACTTCCAAAACACAAAAAGACCATCATAGCAATAAATATTTCTTTACAATCAGCTCAACAGCGTCAATACGTGTTATAGAAGCGAGGGAATAATAAATGTCAATTACAAGCAAACTGTTAACGAATTAACGGACTTTATTAACTTCCGTTAATTAAAGCTGAAAATAACGGATTAACGTTAACGGAGGTGTGAAGTTTGTTAACGGACTAGTGGTTAACGAAGCTAACGTTTTGCATTAACTTGCCCACCTATGGAAAAATGATATTATTCTACAGCTAAACGGAGCTCAATTGAAGTGCATTATTTTGAGGACGTCTATTTGTTTTGAACCACTCAAGCGTTTCAGATGCAACCAGGCGCGTAGCCAGGATTTGGAAAAGGGGGGGGCTATTTTGAAACAGTGAGAAGTATGCAAACAACCTTAACTCGAATTTTCATTGACCTTGAATCAGTTTCAGACGGTTTGTCCGAAATTTGAGACGAAATGTCTCGGAAATTCAAAGGTTTTTTCCGCCCAGAATTAGGTGATCTCCAAAACAAAAAAAAAAAAAAAAAAAAAAAAGGTCTTCGCCAAAATTCAGGACGATTTTACTTCCACTTTCGCAAGTATAAACGTTTGAGGGGGGCTCTTTTCGTATGGGGGGGCTATTTTCCATTTTTCACAGTAAATCGGCCTCAAAAGCACAAAAAACATGCGATTTTGCATACTTCACAAGCCAATGGGGGGGGCTCGAGCCCCCCCCCCCTGGCTACGCTACTGGATGCAACACGGTTTAAGGAGACTTGGATCCTTCGGAACGCGACTTGTGGAATGTTGAAGTTAGTACCAAATTTAAGTTCGCTAACGCAAGCGATTGCGTAAAGTTCAACAAACCAAACTTAACCTTCTGAACTTTAATTTATAAAATAAACTTTCCAACTTCAATTGCATACCGGTATTCATTCTCTGGCCACCGGACAGCGTCAGACGCTAACTATTGGACGATCCGCATACTTTTCATTGCGGTAACTATTTTATGATCAAAGAAATCTGCACCTGCTTAAGAGTTTCCAGTGACCCAATGTTCGTTTGGATTTCTTCGAATTTTTGTCCACTGAATTTGCTGCTTGTTCAAAGCCACCAAGCAAAGATAATCATCGTAAAGCGTCTTCTCCGAGGACGCAACAACGTGACCAGGGTGCGGGTTGAACTCAAATCATGCGATCAGGTTCGTCGTAAAATCTTGATCCTAGGCTTGCCTTCGCTCGCTTAAGTTAAAAACCACACTCCAAATTTTGCGCGTCAAGTTTTCATTGCATGTTAAAATGAAAAATGGAAAAAAAACACAATTAACACCAAGACTTCCAACCGATCCACGTTCGACCCAAAATATTCGGGTCTGCGGCCTGGTCGATGAGACAGTCTACTTGCATAGCGACATCTATCGGTCCATCATCGAACACCGTCCGCCGGTAGGCGTCGTCCTTACTACCTTTGGCGACCGATTGGTATGATTTTTTGTAAGGCCCAATTGAGCGGTTCTGTTCCAACTCGTCGCTAACAAATCAATGCGAAATATTGTGAACCAGTGACAAAGACAGGATTTCTACTTATAGTACAAAAGATCTGAGTTCAGCCAAACTCGAGACGAAACTTAAAACGTTAATAAAACTTAAACACACTTTACCAAGCCGAACTTGAGTCATTATTATCAGCGAGGCACGGAATAACAAATTTGCTACTGTTTAACCTAATACTGTGAAACCTGGTAGCCAAGCTAATATTTTGACGTGCGTGAAACTGTGCATACGCACTACGCATTATATTAAAGAAATTTGTACGTAAAATAAAGTCGCAAAATGGGCATATTTCGCCTCCCACTTACCACGTTATTTTGGCCGGGTGCTCTCCTTTCAATTTTCGTTCCACAATTTCAACTTTTCTTCGCGAATACCTCTCAATCTTGGAGAAATCCTGACCCAAATTGTGATCCTTTGTCTTTTTTGCAAATTTCTGTAAGATACAAAATTTAGAACAGTTCCACTTAAGTTATAATTTTAAATTTATAATTGGGGGCAGATTAGATTGACTTACGAATTAATAATTGGTAATATACCATACAGTAGCCAGCATCCGAATTTGTGAGAGGGTACCGGACTACCGATATATGCAATTAAACTTTATTGCAGATTTCTGTGATAATCACAAACAGATTGCGAGTTTTTTAGTAAAAAAAAAAATCAGCGTCAAAATTACCTTAAAGTTCAAACAAATTTAGCCTAAAACAACAAAGACAGTAACCATTTTTTCTGTCTAAATATGATTGATTACTGCTAGCAAACTTACCATCCAATCTACAGAAGGATCCTTGATGAAGACATCAAGCACTGGAAGGAGGATGTGGACGCGGCTTCGGAGAGTGGAGAGACACCGCAACATAATCTGGCGCATTTCACCGTGGCGTACGTCATGAGGGGAGAGCAGCCCACAAATCTGTCTCGTCAGTCGAAATGGAACCAATTCGGGAACTGGAAGAATCTAAATATGACGCCATGAATACAAATTTTGGTGGCTTCTACAGATCTGACGATTATTAGAGCACACTAGAGAATACATGCTTTTTGCAATTTTTTCTCAAATTACGACAAAGACAAGGTAAGATTTGTGCCAGCACCCAAACCTTGAGCAAATATTGACATTTGTGAGCTAGTACCTTTCTCGTACCATTTTCATAGCGTTTCACTGAAAACCTTATTTTCAAACATTTTTAACCTCAAGAAATCAACAAATCACCGTAGCACAAAGACACCGTGCAAAAAAGTTATTAATGACGTCACACACCTCGGTAGCAGAACCAAACGCATGGCCGAAGTCAATACCGACAGCTAATCCGGATTTCATCATGATCATGAAGTTAGTTGTGTGTCGATCTCCGATTCCGAGAAGCCAGTGCGTCACACACATGACCGCGTACGACGCGACAAATCGCTTGCGAAGTCGCACAAACGATTCGGGACTGGACGCCATATGCAAAAAGCCATTTCTAGAGAGCATAGTAACGTTAATTTCCGAATTTGGAATAGTTCACACCAACTTTAACTTCTACTCGAAACGTTACGCCAAGGCGAAAAATGAGCTCCAAGTTCTTCTCCGTGCTTTTGCGGAACACACCAATCCACAAGAGTTATTGTACTAGCAGCAAAAGAAAAAACCACCATGTCCAATTCAGGAAAGTGGTTTTCAGACCGCTTGTTTTACAGACTATACCTAATACATAATCTCTCCGCCAAATCAGCAACTTTTACTACGCAAAGAGCTTTACTACTAAAAATATTGGGCATTGTTAGAAAACATTTAATGCGTACCGCAACGTAATTTGAACCGCGTTGAGTGGTGAAAGCACCAAGAGCAATTTTGTTTCACCCCTTCTTACAAACTCACCTGAGAATGTACTTTGGAAGTACTTGGGACGTTTCTTCAAATCGACCTACAACATCAGTGTACGATTTTTGTTGCATCAACATACCATACTGGTTCAGCGGATTTTTCTGCTTTAAACCGGCGGTCCAGTCAGTGCCGCATAAGGCTGCGAGTTTATTGTTGCTAGAAACGTAGAAAACAAAAATGATGCAAACCGTGAGCACAGAAGCGCGCAACGAGAAACTACTGTAAGTGATTATGTGTAATGATGTATTGTATCTCAGTTACGCTTTTCTAGGCTTTCCATGTTAAGACACGGTATTAACCAGAGTTTTGATCAAAGAGATGAAAAACCAAGAGGGTCGAAAGTCAAAAACATGCTTCACATACTTAAAAGCATACTTTCGAAAAGAAAAAAGCATAATTCGTTCAGCCGCAAGCGGCCGTAAAACACAAACGTAATTCGAACAGAGCAGCATCAACGGAGGTCTAGTGTTTTGCTGCAAGATTTTTATCAGTATTTTTATATACTTTCGGAACAAAACCATGGTTCAGTAAGCCAAATAAATTGGTTCTCCAAATGTTCGCACCACCTACTCACCATCCCATTCGTCGAGCTTGTTTCTCTACGAATTCCCAATAAGTGATGACGTCATCTACCCACTGCAGCATCCCGACCTTGGAGCTGATCGGTATGACCTCGTAAGTTTCGATTCGCATCGATCGGTTGCGACACTCGGCATCTTCCGACATCAAGTGATTGACGCACGCGAACATCGACTCGATGCGTTGATCTTGTCGCAGATCTTCGCCTCCTACGAAAAGACCAGGGATCGTATCATGCAACAGTTTGCAAGAGTTCCATAATGGCCTCCAGCTGTGCCAGCCCAAAAATTTGTGATAGATAAAGAGGTTTAAAAGTTTTCAGTTACTGAGTCAGCATGTGTGCCAATAAATACGAAAAAGTAACTCAAACGATAATTTTATCAACTCTTGTTACCTTTGATGAGAAATCGATGCTCGCGTTCGTCTGAACCTCGAATTCCGATGCGGCAGGGCCTGCGAATTGATGACATCATTTGCACTTTTTCTTCAAAGCCAGCTATTGTGACGTGATATTCAAGTTGGGGGCATGATTGACCATGATACTGCCCTAAAACGAAAAAACAAAGCGGATCAGTAGGAGCAACAGTTTAATTATCAACGGAAAAACTATTTTACAACACTGGATACACCAAACAGAGAATAAATCAAAAGATTTTTGCGTTATTGGTAAATCAAAAGGTCAATGAGGTTTCAGCAAAATAATACGGTGCCGTAAAAAATAAGCATAAAATGAATCCTCAAGTAAAGTAACTTGTTTTTGCCTATTTTTTCCACACTATCAACTCTGTTTTAAAATCTATCGCTGCTCTAAGTGACAGAATAATTTAGATGTAACTGCCTTATTATGTTGCCTTATATATTATGTTCTTTGATTAGTGGATTTGTGCTTTTCACTCATCATTTAAACCACAAAAGTTACGTACCAGGCACCTCCAGGTCTTTTCTTCCTTGCAAAAGAGGGCGGTAGTTGGCGAGCCAAGGACTGAAAGATTTCAGTGTCGACGCATCATGCCTGAACTTTTTGAGCTTTTCCAACAACTTTCCTATCCCGCACTGAATTTGATTCCGGTTTTTGTTTGAAATTTTATTTCCGGTGGAGCCACCAAACAGGCCGTCGACTTCCTTGCGATATTCCTGAAACAAAGTTTCAATTCGTAAGCTCATGTCACCCTCATTGCCGTTTTATCGATTGCGCGGAACACGCGTGCCATTTGATTGTATGTGTTCTGCCTGTTTTCGCTTTTAGTGACCGGCTTTTAATTTTACGCGCTTAAGCACGTTATCGGAAAAACAGGTCTTGCATAGATCTTACGATCGGTACGACAAGCTTTATATAATAAAGAAAGCTTTTTTCAGTTCAAACTACGGTTTCCGTTCAAAGCGGCAGGCTCCATATTCTCCCTTTCAACGACAAACTTTGAGCATGAAACTCAAAAATACTAATTTCAAAGTTGTGCTTTTCATCCAAATTACAATCGAACCGTAGTACTGCTAATGTAGCAGACATAGCAAGAAACCGTGCTTACCTTAGCAAAGTTACTTCGTAGACGTGAAGATCCGGAATCAGAAGCTGCGTACAATTCAGCATCGTCCATATCGAAGAAATCTTTATACATGTTTTGATAGTCGTGAATCGCGTCCAAACTTATTGAAGACGATTTTAAACGTTCGCTAAAATCACCGATCCAATCCTACAAATACAAAGGACCAATGTGTACATTTCTATAAAATGTACAACCATATGACGTCATGAGATGACGCAGTGTGATGTACAAACCTTCAACATGAGGGCAGGGTCGGCGACAAATCGCAGATGTTGGATGAATTCGCAAGCTTGTGGGACTTCATCTTGAAGCTTTTGCTTCAATCTAAAAAAAATCCCAAATTTTACGAAATATAAGATTGACAAAGTGCACAATTGCACGTACATCGCAAAGCTGCACTACTTGAACTGCTTTAAGACACACAACTAGATTTTACAGCAATTCCTGTTAAATAACAATAAAAAACTTGTCTTTCCATTTTCAGAGTGTTTTATCCTCAAACCGTTCAAGCGCAGAAAGCTAAAAGCACACAAAAACTAAAATGCCTAACTCACTTTTTTACAAATTGCTTTTCAGAGTGGTGCTGCTTATCGAATTTGAAGCTTGGAAACACTGTTGTAAACGGGTAAACCACACCTTGGGGGTACGCACAAGTCAGCCGCCACACAATCGAGTGGAGGGAAGGGGCGATCTCGTGGTCGAGTAGCCCCACCAAGTGGCTAACCCAAGCAAGAAACATCCAAGCTGGGAGTGTGGCAGTCTAGCAAAAAAAGCACAAAACTTAAGCTAATTTTTTAGACTTTTTTTTCAGCGCACTAATCTAAACGTTACTGCAAATGTGCTACTATTCCCAAGATAGATATAAGCTAGGCAAAGAATGCTATCTCGGATGTAAATGATGACGAAGATATATTCTATGTATTGTCTGGTCCAATCGAAATATACTCTTCACAACACAAAGTTGACACAACTGGGTTAATATGGAAAACTGGAAAAAATGCTTTTTTACCTCCTGGTTGAAGACGTCTTTTACTTCCGGAATTTCTTCCAATAGTTGGAGCAAATACGGAAACTTGAGAGAAGCTACAGAATGAGCTTGACCATCAATGCGCATTGATCTACTAACGTACTGGCACAGTAACGTTGCACAATGGAGGCGGTCTAAATAAGGAATCGTTTAAAAGCTTGAAACAATTGAACACTGTAACCCTGCTCACATACGGCTCATGGCTAAGCTTTTTGGTGTAGATAGAACAAATGCTACGTTTATTCAATAAACTTTTGTCCTACAATCGCCGAAAGGCTTTTCGTGGACAGCGATGCGGGCGTTTGATAGTTTCTCCACCGTTTCAGCTAAACAAAGAACTTTTTGGTATTGACTATTGACCCTATGGTGAACTAGGATATCGTTACAATAGAATGAATAGACAGCACATCTCCAAAACTAATAACAGTCAAAGTTACCTTCCGAACACAATTTAGAACTACCAATAAAAATTAGGCAATAAATTACTTTATGACTAGTTTAATGTTTAGGGCCTAGTGAAATTTTTCCTAAACCACAAATTTCTGTTCTGAAAAAGCTTCAACTTGCCTCACAAACGCCGAAATGCTATCACCACATTCCGATAAAGTAACACGTGCTCATGAGCTAAATAACAACATAAACACACCTGAAGTTTGATTGTCCAACAACTGTCGGTGACAGTATTCAACTAATTCCAAATATGCTTTGGATTTGCACCGGTATCCGTCTTCTAAACCATCCACCAACGCGCATGCTTGCTCGTAGTGAGAAATAGCAGCGTTCGACAAGCAAACGCTTACGCTTGTGTCACCTGGTACAAAACAATAACAATAGAGTAATTTCTCAAGATTGACAGGCCCTTCTGGTGTAACTTGTGGTGGTTCATTTATTTTTTGTCTTCGTAGTTTCTTCAGTCTTGCATACTCTATTAGTGTACATTGGATATGAACATGATTAAGGCTGAGAAAAATCCAACCCAGAAAGTTGATGTAATCATTAGAGTGACAGTATTTTAAACTGTAATCAATTTCACTTCTCAACTGGAAATGAATGTTATGTATACTGGGTAAATTTTAGACTAATCTTATGCCGAACACAATGATTGGTAGTTGTTTTTTGAAGAAAACACGGAATATTTCCTGTTAATTCCGCGATGTACTCGCTTGCACATTACAAAACAACTTAAGCATTCGCAACAAAATATTACCTCCCTCCGGCGGCATATTCAAATCAATCTCCGACATGACGTCATCAGTGACGTATTGGGCGTTGGGCACCATCAAGCGAAAAGTATTCGCGAGAAGTAGAAGATGAGAACCAGCAGTTTCTTTGCTAAAACAAAATTGAAATTCGTTCTTATAACTCGGCCATGCTTAGACAAGGCTTAGATAACCACAAACGAGAAAGAACAATTGCATAGGGAACCTGGGCTGGACTAGCTAGAATTTTATCCGAGCAAAATAACGAAAATGATGGAAGATCTTGCCGTCGGTGGCTCCATTTTAAGCTGCTTTAGCGACTCTTACGGAATAGTAACACTAGCAAAAAAATAACACAACGGAAAATTTAGCACATACTCATTTAGTCGGTTTATGACGTCATTTTGCTCAATGACGTTCTGGTGTGCTGCCAACAAGTGTTTGATGTTTTTCTGCGAAGCACCGCGCACAGTAGTGTTATAACGAGCTAGGGCTTGGTAGAACACAGCGGTTTTATGAGCGAGGTTTACACACAAGCAATCGTCCGATTCAATTTGTTCATACACCTGCCAAATCATGTTGAAGTTAATAAGTTAGCAGATTCAATAAAGTGCAATATTAATCTATAACACTCCGTATTAATCACAATGCTTAAGACAGTATATCTTTCCAGAAGAGGGCAGCTAACAAAAAAATGCAATAAACAACTCGCTTTTCCAAACGTTGACAGACCGCTACAAAAAAAACTTTATGAATACATTAACAGCATCTACGACCAAAGCTACTTTCACACATATCTATTTCACATACATTACCTCATCCAAACCGGAAAGAAGTTTTTTGGCAGCTGCAAAATTATTCTGAAGCGACGCAACTTCCATTAATCGCAGTCGCATGGCGATTTTACACGCGTTTGCCGCAGACGATAATTGTGAATTTCGTGTCGCCAGGCGTTCCAACAAAAACGATCTGCAAAAAAAACTTCATTAAGTCCAGAAAAGCCAGTGACGTCACTAAAGTCTCAAAACAGAATTTTTACCTTTGCATGACCTGATGAAAAGATGACGTCAGTGGACTTTGTATGGTGATGTCATCATAGTTGTTCCACCTCATGAGGAGTTCATTAGATTGATTATCTGCAATGCATTCTGTTGCCTTATTTTTCCAAACACAATGTTTTCTTTTTCTAAAAATGTATTTTTCTTCTGTTCTTTTTCATGTGAAAAAAATTATAAAAATCAGTTCTAAAATTCACATTGTACAGTTGAGGCAGAACTGAAGATACTTTTACATTTTTAACAACAGAGACAAATTTACTCAAACTCAAAAGATGATGATGTGTTTTGTTTTACTTTTGAACAATATCACAATATTTTCAAGATAACAAGCATTTTTCAAAAACAAAATTAGCTCAAAGTAAACAAACATCATTCTGACATTACCGATATTTTTGACCGTGTCCAAAAATAACTGTGCGTCGGCTAGTCTGGCCATGTCTAGATGCAGCTCCTCTCTCCTGTCCTCTGCTCTGGACGACAGCGTCCACTTCATCGACAGACTGTCCATTGCAAGGTCCAAGTAATATTTCGCTCTGTCATAATCACCCTAAACCAAAAGTTGATGAGTCATTGGTTGAATTCCGCGGCTCTTTCTTGCGAAAAGAGCAATTCACACAGCAAGAATTTTACACAAAAAAAAGCAGTATGAAGTGAACAATCTGGAGAAGTCCAGATGCCCTGCATTTAAGGATAGGTCATTACCTCACAACTGGCCATCCCTGGTACCGTAAGTTACTTATTAAGCCAGGTTTTGGGGGCAATGGGGGGCTTCACCACAAAAAGTGAAAGCACATAACTGGCATATTTTTGAAATGCTGACGTGATAAACGCTACTCTTTGTAGCCTCTTTCCGAATACAAGAGACTCCAGGCTACTTGAAACGAATTACAAAATTGTGAAAACGAACCTGATAAACATAGAGCATGCAGAGGTGTTCGGAGAAAGATTTTTCTACCAACTCCCTCTTCTCTTCTCCACCCCTCATTGCGTCATCAATAAAGGAAGCGAGTTCGTTCCCCGCCTCCACGTTTCCTTGAAGAAGCAACATCAACTTGCTATGCAAGGCGGAAGGGAGGTAGCGCTCCTGTTGATTAAAAATAGTTGTAATCCACTTTCAAACATGAAGTTTTAGTTGTTTAATCAAATAATCCGTAATACGGAAATGGTTCGAACCAACTAAAGTGAGTGACGCAAAGTTAGAAAAGACATTTTTAAAGAGTAACAAATTTTACTCAATAACCATCAGCTAAAGACCCTTTCCTAACTTCTTCAATTACAATAACAATACCTATAAAAGCATTTGAAGAATACAACTAGATATAACGTTTTCCAAACGCCAACACTAATAACCAGACACTGAAACTTACCACGTAGATAGGATAATTCCAAGCGTTTTGCAGTGTCGTGGAAGCGGATGAATCTTCAAATGAGGCAAGTTGATACAAACACATTTGATCTACGTGCTTCCAGCTAAATGTTTGATAGTAAATGTTAAAAAAACTTGGTTGTTGGCTCACCATATTGCGCCACGTTGCAACATATTTCACTGACCTGCATAAGTGCTTCATACAGTTCATGAGGCAATCCTCCCACAAATCCTTTTCTACATCCTCAGATCCTTCCTCTTCTGACAAAGCCTGGAAGATATTAACCATTAGATTTGCTAAAGCAGCCACCCTGAATCTTTATTTGGTACTAGACTCTGGTATCTTTACTTGGTGGTTTTAGACTTAGGCTAACAATAACAAATGATATCTTTTAAATATATACATGCCGCTAAAGCTCAAGACTACATTATGAAGGCATTGTACTTATTTTTCTCTCAACTGGTACATTTGCCAATGCTTAAAAAGCAGCCATGTTAGAAACCCGGAAAAGTACATAAATTTTTACTTTGCTTTCGCACATAATAATAGTGAATGAAAATGGCAGAACTCACTGTTTCATAAACCTTTTTAGCTTCAGCAAAGGAGCCCGACGCTTCTAGTTTTAATCCTTTGCTGGTGACTTCACTCGAACCATGCTCGCTCATAATACCTTCTATGACGTCATAGTCACCCAGTGATTTATAGAGCCTTGAAAAATGGTTGTTTTGTTTATTCATCAGAAATATTTTTGCTTAGTTACAAAAAAAGGTAATGCAGCTTTCCTTACCTAGCCAATTCGTACCACGCGTCCAGTTCAGGCTCCTTTTCGGTTTTCCTTCGCTTACTCGCAGGTTCTCTGCATTCTTCATTTGATACCAAAAGCTGTTCTAAAACAGCAATGCCTAAAAGAGGATGATTAAACAAAATTGACAATAAATTCTGTCAAGCATTGGTTAAGAATCACACTATATATCCATTCATTGGTGGAGCAAGCAACATCTATCCAGTTTTTAAACAGTTACTTTACGCACTTTGCAGGTTCAAAGCTGGTCTTTCCAAATGGAGTGTTTTTCAGTTACAACAAAGAAGTCGTCAACAACGATTGACTTAAAAACATTGTGCATCTCACCTAGTTCTTCTTTTCTGGCTGCTAGAGAGGCGGAGGAGATAACCGATGGAGGAATTTGAGCGGAAGAAAGATGCCGAAAGCAAACTTCTTCAACAAACCCGACCAAAACTGAAGACTTTTCCTTTGTTTTAGCAAGAATAGAGAGCAAATCTTCCACTAACTGGGAGGCCTGAAACAGCTTGAAAATCTTTAAAATTTACCACGAAAATCGTTTATTAAAAAACAAAAGTGCTTGGACAGAAGTCTTAACTACTTTCTGATTAAAAATTAATGAGAGTTGTTGACAGAAGCTGAATCAACAGTTCAACACCATGTTACATTTACTAAACAATGATCCAAAGAATCATGAAAAAGCAACACGCCAAGTATGATATGCTTGTATGGTGACATTTTGCGAAAAAGGTGTCTGAGAGTTCAATGGTTGCACTTTGCCGTGGAAGAAAAACATCTATAAATTTCTTTTCCTAATAAGGATTTTTATTATTTATACGTAACGTACCTCGTCTCGCTGTTCTATCAGGGAGCTGACCAAGAGAGGGGCAAACAGACCGGGAAAAGAAGAATTGTGTTGACACGCGGCTGCAAGAGGTGACACAAGGGCTCGATGTGGGATTTCAATATCTGGTAGTTCCCCTTCTCTGTACTTTCGATGTAACTGGACTTCGTGCTCCAGGCGACGTTTCAAGTTGTCGCGAGATTGCTAAAATACGTTACAGCGTTTATCACCACTTCGTATCAACGACGGCATGTTTTACCAACGGATGTTTCGCCTCTCAACACGGGAGATTTATCAAAAAAAAATTAGTAGTGCTATTTCAAAATCCAAAGCTAAATCGGATAAAAATAAATTCGTTTCAAAAGAAAACCGATTCGGAGAAGCGCAGAGAAAAGTATTACTTTGCAACCATTAGCGAATCATCGCACCATAAAATTAAACATTCAATCTCAGGTGCAACCTTGAAAGCGTGACCCGTTCTTTTGGGTCTCCGACACACCATGGAGTGTCTCCACATCCATTCCTCGGAAGATGTCAGGTCGTATCGCCAAGAAACGGCTAACTTACTTTGACTTTTTTCTTCTTGATTTCTTGCAGACGGGCATATTTGTGTATGGAGCGAGTGGATTCTTTGTAGAAACGCCGTGTTAATCTCGCCACATCCACATCAACACTGGAGCCTGTTATTGTATTGCATTAGGGCGCAATAAACAGAATTGAAAAAACTTAAGACCAAGTAAGTATAAATTATTGCACCCAGGACTCTTGTGAAGCCGAACGATGGTTTTTGGCCAGATGCAAAAACATTGCAGAGGTTCAAGAGCCCTGAAGGGAAAAAGAAAAACTAACCTACATTAAAACAGTAAAACGAAAGAAAACGAGCCAAGAAATCATTGTTGTCAATAATCAGTTAGTACGCTAAATTACGATGTAATGATTTAAGTTTGTTCTTTGCAAAATTTTTTTATAAGATTTTGAATTTTGTGAAGCTTTTTATGCTTCTGGTTGTTTGGGACAGATCATTCCAAATTTTAACTCCAAAAAATGAGACAGTTTGTTGGCAAAGAGATTTTTGTATAGAGGCAGACATAAGTTGTTGGATTGTCTAGTTTGACGAGATCCAATTTTGCAAGTTTTAAGAAAAACATTTTCAAAACAAGGAGGCACCTGATTATTGACATGTTTAAACACGAAACACGCTACATGAAATTTAAACAAATCATTAACTTGAAGTATATCATAACTTGCTATGATACAAAATAATATCAAGTTGGTGAAAGGGATTTTGCTTAACGTTTTTTTCATTCTACAATATTCTACACAACATGAATCACACTACATCGTTGTTTCAAGTTTGTTGATCGCAAACCATCAGGGTTTGCCATGGCGGAGTTTCCCACAAGAGTTAATGTTGCGCACGGTATGTCTACCCGCTCAACCACACATCGCAACTAGACTTCTTTTGGACCATAGCATCACTTTGAATTCTACATGCTGGAACTGACGGAAATCAATCCAACCACATAACCTTTACGTCAAGTCAATGAAAAACCGTAACGATGCATCAGACAGCTCTTGTTCTATAAAAATCAACTACATCCAGCTACAAAAATGATTGAAACTGAGTCTGACGTCAGTCCAAGCATTGTTACGTCACCATGGCAGAGCAACAAAACAGGGGCCCACATTACGCGAAATCGATGAATTTAGTGACAAACTCAAAAACCACATACTTGGCTCAGTTGGTTGTCCCGCAGCTGCAGCAGTTTTTACGGTGGTAGGTCGTTTTTTCAATAAAGCAAATAGATTTTTGATCTGTTCCGGCTTCCGCTTCGAAGTAAGCAGTGCATTCCTTCCCATCTCTTCTCCCTGAGGAACGCTAGCAAACGTATCCATGCTGTTTCCTGTCATCCAATTGTAAGTGTTTCGGCCTCCTAAAAAGTAATGACTGCAGTTTGGAGTTAATGTAGTGCGACTTTTGAGTTGCTGTTGCAGCGCTGTAGGTATTAATGGAGCGATTTAAGAGCTTATAACCACGGCTTGAAAATGCTAATTGATGAAGATTTACTTTATTCAAACATGCACATTGCAATTTAACAACAAGCGACTCAAGCCCTCGTCTCAATCTGCTAGTATTGTTGTCACATTTTCCAGAAAATCCAATTCATTTCCTATATAAATTTCGATTGTATTTTGCTCACGGCAGATTACATTGTTAGTCCAAGTCCAAAGATACACACCTGCAACAGTTTCGGTAAATTGGAGATTTTGCTGCGTTGCTTTCACTACTTGTGTTTGCTTAGCAAGGCTATGGGCAGGGTGCAAGGAATCAACAAACATAGGAGATGTGGCGGCGTGCCTGCTCCGCCAGCTGTGATCCACCGCGTATTCCTGTAAAAAGGAATTGCTAAGTCGAAGATTAAGTGCTAACCGAGAGCAAGCACACTAGCATTTAGCTGATCACACCTCTACTACAAACTGAAATATAAGCTTAATCTGAGTTAACAGCCATTATACTGTGAAATAAAAGCAGGCTATACTAGCTGGGACTAAAAACTGGTACCACGAAAACTACTAAATAAATTTAAGCACATAAGACACAAAACAAGTATTATACGTGAACAAATTTTAACAATAATTTTAAGGTATCTTCTACCACAAATTGACACCACGCAAATTTTACCTGGAATACACACTTTGATAGGGGATGTTGGAAGATTGGAAGTTCGTAGTCTGGGCTGAGAGATGAGCTTTGAAGAATTAGCGTGAGGGCACTAGAGAGGAAGGACTCTTCGTCCAAAGCGGGGTCGTAGAGAAGAGTGAGAATCCCCTGTAACTTGTTACCAGGCTCCTCTGGAAGTCGATCACGAGAGCTCCAGAAGTTGGCAACCTGGTTTCTATGGAGAAAGATTTGAATTACCACTACACTAACAAATATTATTGAGGTCTTAGAAAATGGCAAAAGAGAAATTATAAACAACCCAACACCAATATCCCGCCAACCAAATGTGGAGGTGCAGTCACCACAAAATATGGGTTATGGTGGAACAGGCGGTAAACCACCTATGGGGTGCAATAGATTACATGTTGCGTCATAGAATCCAGCTGGGCTGGAGAACCCCGAAAAGAAAAGTGGCTATTTCCACACCACTCTAACACGAGGGCTCGGGGTCCACGACAACTGACCGTGACAAACTGACCGCGAAAAACGCCGATTGGCTGAGAAGGGCGATCCTAAATCTATTTTTACTATCCCAAGGGCCATCTTGCCCAAACCCTCACTTTGTGACGAAATCACTGCGACAAAATCAGTGACGAAATCACTGTAACGAAATCGTTGCTTCGCGGTCAGTTTGTTCTCGGTCAGTTCGTCGCGGTCAGTTGACTTGGCTCGGAGGGCTCGGCAGGTTGCCCACAAGCTTTTCTGTGCCACCTCCCTTACGAAGCAATGTGGTCACGTCTACCTCACAACTTCCTCGGAGTCATTAAGTAGTTGAATGAGAACCAATTTCGACTTCATCAGCATTTCATTGTTGCGCTCATCAGCTGACAAACTGAAACAAATAACGTTTTCAAACAAAGAAACGCAGCTTATATGATATCTCCATTTCGGAAAAACAAAAAATTTTGAAAAATCTATGTAAAAGCTTCAAATTAAACAGCAAAACAGAAATAAGGCCAAGAGTAATAAAGATCAATCGCTATTAAAACGGTAGCTGCAAATACAAAAACTAACAACTGAGAGCGTTTTTATGCGCAAGCGTAATAGCGTTCGGCAATCGGCATTCAAAACTCCGTCTGCCATTATAATTTGAATCAAAACTTACTTCAATTCAAAATCGTAAACATCTGACGCAATATCGAGCACCTCCTGCCGACAGACTGGGTTGTTATGACGTGACAAGCGATCGAACACACGAGGAAGAAGATAAAACATGACGTCATGAGTGTCGTTGGGGGAATCCCCGGCAATTGATTTCAAAAGAACCTGACGGACCAAGCGTGCGCAAATCAGTTCTAGTCCTTCATCCCTAAACAAAGCAAGCTTTGAAACAGGACCTCCCGTTGTCAGCAACTAAATTTTCTAGAAACCATCAAACACTTATACAAATAAAGAAGGCACTCTCATGTCTCAAGCAGAAAAAAGCTTTGGTGAAACTAGTTTTATCACTAGAAGACGACAGCTCTATTACAATCCTAATTCGAAACAATAAGCTTTTACCATAGTTTAGATATAGGCGGCATAGTGAAGTGAATTAAATCCCAGTGAAGAAAACGTAGAGGAAAAAAATCGTAAAACCACTAACAACAACCAACCACTGTCAGCAACAAATTCTATTCAAGAGACGGATAAAAAAATTTTCGTGTTCTATAAGTGTGGAAGTATCGCGAAATGTTAAAACGCTCAAAACTTGCAAACATCATCAAAAACTGCAAAATAAAAATAGCTTGACAAAACAATGAAATTTCTTCTTACCTTATATCAAGAAACGAAGCAAAGTTTTTGGAGCGAAGCTGTCGGAAGAGATCGGGAAGTTTCGAAGCTCTTTGTAACAAAGTATCAAGCGCCAGCGATCGGAGATCTCCTTGAAGCTGAAAAAAAAAATATATATAAATATCTATAATATATATACATGTATCTATAATATATATATATATAGCATAAAGATTTACGGAGCTGGGATTCGTAGCATACGACTGTTTAAAGTGATAAAAATAGTGGTGGTTAAATTAGATGGCGATGGATTTCATGTTCGAAATACTCACAAATTTATCACTCTATAGGGAAAATGGCTGATGCTCGAAATCAAAAGTGCAAAGAAATCATCACTATAAACGTACTAAGTACAAATCAGCAAAAAAATACTCTTACCAAGTCATCATCGGAATGAGTTACCTTTGGTAGCATGAAGAACACTTTTGAATCAAATAGTTCAACCATTTGCGAGTGGTGCAGAGCGACTCTGTGCAAGCAAGTTATAAACTTCTCTGCTGCCTCCTTGTGGACGACTGTAAGTTTTGCTTGTACCTAAAGATGAAGTAAAGGAAATCAAAATTGTGAACCGAACTTCCTTTGCAAACATAATCAATTATTGCGCCTAGCGCTTCGCAACGACTCATGTAGCTGTTACTTTAAAATTGAACACGGATATCCAGCAGTCAAACAATCATCGTCAGTACAATCATCATAATAAATCGCTTTTATACTATCGACTCCTATTATTGTGTCGTGAAGACGACTGACCAGGTCATGAACTTCTCCGTCAACTTCCCCCTCCACCTGGCTCAAGTACTCCAGCACCATCCCTGCTGCTTCCGATGCGCTCTCGTACAGTTCCTTACGCTTGTGAGGGATAAGGGAAAAAACTCTGAAAAAAAATAGTTGTTTTTTTGACAAAACCCAGCATATTTCCAAATATGTTCGAAGCGGTTAGTCAAAGAAAATACTTTGAACAGGTATACACTACAAAGGTAGATTAACAATGGGAATCTATTAACGAAGACGCAGTCACAGATGCGTTCAAAACAAAAGCAGTGCTCAAAAATGAAGAACCACATTTACTCGTATGAAACCACAACCTTTCTGATGTAATGAATAATGCGGCTTTACGTTTTTTAATACAAATCCCAAAACGCTTCTACTTTCAAACCCTAAATGTAAAAAATGGCATGTTAGTATCGCAGTAATAAGCCTATAAATTACCTGTTAAAATAAGCCATTCTATCGAGAGTGTATGATGGTGTGTAGGGAGATACACCATTGGAGAGAAGAGCGCCAACTAGTTGTAGGCCCACATATCTGCTAAGTTGATCATCTCTGCAAAAGGCATTTGTTAAATATAACTTCCTTAGCAGAATTAGATATTATTTCAAGTACCAATTAAACGATTCAGTGTGTTTTTTGTTTGAAGTCACAAACCAATTATTCCACTTAAATATAACTTGTTGTACACTGCAAGACTTTCCTTCATTAATTGCTTTTCCAATGCCATGTGTTTTCCAGTCCTACTTTTTGCATTGACTTCAATTTTAAGCTTATTTCGAACCTCGATTATCTCAGATGTCTGAAATTTATTCGCATTTTGTAGCGCAGTTAAAGCAATCTTTTTTTGTGTTGAGTAGAATAAGAACTCCTAGAATGGGTTAACTTATTTTGTCTCACCTGCCACACATTTCGTACACAATCGAGGGGTCCACTCCCACCTTCATTCTACTTCCCCAGCATTCCAGTACCGTTTTAATAAGATCCAAGTTGTGTCTAGCGATAGAGCGATTGCGGAGGTTCACTTCCCGGCACAGTTTCTCAACAACTCCTTGTACCAATTCGCGCCCTTCCATCGAATCCTAAATAATAGTTTGTAATTTATCAGCAATTTTTGTGACGTCATCAAACAAACAAAAAAATTTTACTAACTTTTTTTATCTCAGTCTAACACTAATTTTCAAAAGTCGAGTGTAGCCAACCAACCCGTTTTCCTTTTCGTTGAAGAAATTCGATTGAATCATTCTTAAATTTTTCACGTAGCAAGCTCCAAAAGCAGAAATTTTGCAGGGTTTCCAAAAAAAATTTACCACAGAGCACCATTGATGAACACTTCCACTCACATCTGGAATCGCGACGGAGTTCCAAGAGAGCACCGTGGCGAGAAGATCACAAACCATCGAGTTGATTTCGTTTCCATCCAAATCTCCCGCAAGATACAAACTAACCAGGGGGGCAATCCAATGACTGGCAAATTTCCTGCCAAACATATAACATGTTAACCCAGAAAATGTATTTACGAATAACTTATGAAGAGTGTGGTAGTACCATACGTTAAAATCTCAAATGCACTACAAAATTACTCTACAAATTTCAAAAAGCATTTGTCAGAGATCTTAGCACAATCGACACGCAAAAAACTCTCTTCGCAGTTAAAAAAAAATATAAAGTAGCCTAAAGATTGCGAAAAAACACGTAAGCTTTAAGTAAATATCGCTTACTTGAAAATGGAAGCACAGTTAAGAATCAACTTTGCAATGAACAATCGAACGTTTTTCTTCGAGTCGCGAGACGAAAGCTTACGATGCATGTTGGTCATGAAGGCTGGAAGTTTCGAGTCATCTGAATCCGACGGAAAACCTAAAAATAAGTTGAAATTGGTTAAGTAACGTATCTTAAAAAAATTTTTTTTTTTTGCTTTTTTACCAAATTCTAACACAAAAATATTGGAAATTTAAGTTAGTGTAGGAAATTCTATATTTGGAGAGGCAATTTCACCAGAAAATATTGTAACGCGAAGTGAAAACTTTTAAGTTTCTGCACAAACACAGCGAGTAAGACATCTAAACTTTTTTACAATTTTTATTCTTTTGGGCTCGATTATTCGACAAAATTTAAATGCGAATTCTACAGTCCTTACAAAATTATCTGACCTATTTTATTGTCTTCCATGTGCGTGAGCAGTCCAATCATAGCAGCCATGCATTCATGTTCGTTTAATTCGTCAACTTCCAAAGACAGCTCCGTTCCTTGGCTTGAACTGAAGGAACTGTGTGATTGGTCGCTTGCTATTCAAAGTTTCAATCAAAAATAATTTTAACGCCCAGTAAACAATTGGATGGAGCGCTTCGATACTGAAATCGTAGACTCCGTTTCGAATCCTGGTTGAGTCAAATTAAAGACTATTAAGTTTGCATTTAAGCTCCACGGCTTGATGTTTAGGATTAATGGGAGAGTGTTAAGTCTTCACCCTTGTGATAGACAGTTAACAACTTGACTCAAAGAATTAATGGCCTTTTGTTGTCTCCTTGCCTGTTCAAATTAAAAACTGCTATCATCCGATTTAATATCATCAGCTTTTCGTTTATATTCCGGGAGAAAACAGGAAAATCAGACAAGAACAAGTTTACACGGACGGTAGGCTCAGTTCAAACCCAGTGTTGCCTTTAGCTTGCAGGATTTCCAGTCCACACAAATAGGTTTAGAAAACGCATCAATAAAGTTTATATTATGCTTCCACATGGCGTTCAGAAAATTGAATATTTTATAGCAGAGCCTTTTTCTTATCACAACACCCACTTCCGCCTTCCTCTTCAATAGTTCGTCCCACGTTTGCATCGAACGCACTCACATCCTCACTCAAGCTGCTCGCGTAAACGGAAGCCATGTACGACACTGCTGGGCCACTCTGAAAGACACGTTCAATGCTTACTGGGGGCTTTCGTACAACCTCACAAAAAATGCAATTAAATTTTCAAAGCATATTGCTAGTTTTAGAAAGCTTGATTTTTCTGTTGATAAAAGTTTTCTAAGTCCTTTGTAGTGCACTAGCTTTCCGAAAAGACAAACGTACGTAAAGTTTTATGATAAATTTCTTAACCAACTTCTTTAACGACAAAACTAGGAAAACAAAAAAACGAAATAAAAGTAGTTTTTTCTAGCGCACAAAAATACCTCGTCTCTCTGCTGACGAATGGCGACAAACCTCTTCCTTCGCTTCAAAGGCTCGTCTATCTCGACCGCGAAGTTGTAGACACGGCCATGGTCGAGCAAAGCATCAAGGAAGGTCTGTCGCCTCTTCGGATTATCGTCGAACAGAAATGTTTTGTACCTAAAAAATGTTTAAACTTGAAATTTTTTCTCACAAATGATCTTAGATGCAAAATATAGTATTCAGGAATTCATTAATAAAACGTGACCGATTCGAGTTAAAAAACTGACATTACAGCAGAAATTAGACAAAAATCAGTATCTTTACTTGACAATTCTTTTACATTCAGTTTTCTTACAACTCCGAATTCGCTTTACTGGTTTTTCCGGCTTTTTATGCAAAGTATTCATCACGTTAGAAATTGACAAAAATGAAGTTAAGATTTCGGTTGGTGGGAGACCTACCACGTCACTTCCTTCTGAGTGCACACCACTGCCGCTATCAGGGCGTTGAAAACGTTGCAATGAAACAACCTCCCTTGCTCTCGCAAATCTCCTTCCGGGATAACAAATGACTTGTCTCTGCGAAAAGTAATTAATTACGTTTAAATACTAGAGTTGGAAAGTTTCATAAACGAAATTAAGCTCTGACAGTAACATATTGTTTCAAGTTTGTCGGCAGAACGTTCTGGGGGATACAAGAACTCGTATACCGAAACTCAAGCCCAAATTTTAAAAAATTCTCAACTTTTTTTTTTTAATTAATTTCAAAATGATTTTTTCAAAACTCTTACCAAAAATTATCAGTCGTCTACAACATCAAAGTAGAAAAAAAAATATCCTAGTTGAAGTAGTTAGACGTAAATACCTTTTACATGCATTTGCCCCTTAGATTGGCATATTTGTCACGGACTTACAAATTCCTAAACAAATTAAAATAGAACAGAAAAATAAATCAAAGTCCCATAAAATACTACCTGTTCGCACTCTTCATGAAAGACTTAAGTAAGGAATCTTGACTTTGCGATCTGGCAAACGAATGGCCGATAACTGATGTAGGTTGCACCTAGACGAAAATTTGCTTCAAAAAAGTAACATAGCACTGGCTATGAAATATGGCATTTAAATACTTACAGTAAATATTTCGTACTATAACGTAACAAACGCAAGAAAATTGCAAACTACTGGAATTGAACCCAATTCTCCTCCATCTTTTTAAAAATCGATATCACAAGCAGAAGTTGAAATGAAAAACTTCTTGTTATTTCAAACTGCAGAATAGAAAAATATCTTTTAAAATTAAAATACAGTAAAACGGAACAACGCAGTCAGAAAGTCAGCAGGTTCACCGAGCATTGAAAACGTGGATATATGCACATTGCACAACGCATTGCCTCCCAGCTTATGTGCTAAACTTTTTCCTACTTGTTGATTAGTTAAGAGAGTGAACATTAACTCCATGATTCGGTAGCCGCAACTTTTCAACGTTAATTTCTCGCGCAGTACCGACATCGAACACTGAAAACAAATATCTTTTATTGATCTTAGATTAATGATAGAGCACATAAACAGTTCATTCAGATTAAGAATAAACTAAATTCAGAGGGCTGGAGTCAAAAACGGATGCATAAGTAAGTTACAAAACGGTCCGAATTCCAAACAAATAAGAAATTAGAAAGTCGCATCTCTGAAACATGGTCTTTTTTTGTCAACAAATCAACGATACGTGAAAAACCAGACTGGAAAAACTATTTCTGCTTTTTATTAGCAACTGATATTGAATTTGCATAGTCCATCAAGGCTTAAAATAAGTAGTAAAATTGAAAAGTATAAAGCATTTTGCTTTCAAGAAATCCAGTGAAAGGATCCAAGCTCTTGTATGAAGATTTAAGACCTGCTCGTTTTTCAATGAAAACAAAAACATACTTGAATGACGTCATCACGCACAAGCTCCATCACTTCAGTGACACAATCTTTGAAGAACTCGATCAACCCCGTTACGTCACAGTAGGTTGCGAATGCAACAAGCATGCGAGTCACACACTGAGATCGAAAAGTGATCGGGTAAGATAGATCCTGGTAAAGCCGGTAGAGCAGAACGAGAGAACTGGTCTGCTGATGTGGTTGCATCTTGCGCACCGCACGTTGCAGGGATGCTTGAATCTCTTCCAGCATGATGTGGTCTTCTTCTCGACACACCACACTTGCGATTAACTTTAATAACTGAAAAATGCTTTGACATTAGGCAACGTACTGATGTGAAGTATGGTGCTACCCAATCTCTTTTAATAGATATTGGGGCGAAAAAACGTTATTGTGGCTAAGAAGTCGAAGTGGCTCCAGCGTTTACATTTGTAAATGGATTTTCTAAGCGACTCTGACACAAGCCACCCACAGTTGCCTGGAAGCAAAGGCAAACAAAAAGTCTTAACAAAACCGATCCTGCGTTGATAAAGCGGCGCTGTCCATGGCAGCGCAGTGCACCGCTCTATATTAATATTTTGCCCACAGGCTTTTACGATGCAATACTGCAGATGCAGTAAAAAGACCGAGATTGTTACTTTTAACTGGTTTAGCTGATGATGAAGTAGCCACTCCAAATAATTCAAATAAGATTATCCGTTGTGCTTTAAAAAAAATTTAAACATTATAAGCATTATCAAAAACGAAACAAACTATTTCTCTCTCTGATTAACTTACAGCTGTATCCCCACAAGCTTCCAAAGCTGATAATATCTTGCGCAGAGCATTGGAATAAGTGCAGTAGGAGGAAGATGTAGTATTAAACTCTCGTGAGCTCAGAGGGAAATGAGAGGCAGCCATCGATTCCAAACCTTCAACAACCAACTTCCAATGCTCCTTCGCTAGATTAAAGAATGGCAAGAGGTCTAAAATCTACAAACAAAAAAACAAAAAAAACGATTTAATAAAGTAAAACTTCTTCCAAGTGCAATAATTTAATAATTTTATCCACTGTCAAGATACATAGTTTACTCTCAACACTCACCTGGTTTTTGAAGGACAAACCAAGCTTTGATGCAGAAAGTAGAGCGGTGTACATTTCAAATAACGACTTGCATTCTGCGCTGTTAGGCCGCTGAAATACCTGGAACATAAAAAATTTGGCGGAGATACAAACTTCTTAAATATTTTAAGGTTACGAAACGCATTACGAAAACTAGCAACGCAGATCTATACAGATCCGTAAGGATTATCATCTAAAGTTTGACCCCCCCCAACAAAAAACAAAATTGAACTTACAGTTGCATCTAATGATAGTAGCTTCTTCAGTATAACCATCGTCATCTCGACTCGTTGGAGATCAAAACCTTGCCACCAGGTACGCATTCGAGTGCTCCACTCTTCCAACACAGCGCTGCACAAACCCTGTGCATACTTCTTTCGCTCTTCTCTGGTGCAGGCCAGATGCTCTAGCATCCCACTAAGAATATGCCCGGACGTAGGAGAGGAGCAAATCTGAGGTGCGTAGGAGCCAGGAAATTTGCACATGTGACTAAAAACCTGCACAGATATTAATCGAAAAACTTTTCATATAAAAACAAATTGACAGTATTTTGTAATACTATCTCCGCAGCATAGTTATTACTCAATTTTGAAGATTGACCCCAAGCTGTTCGACTTTTAATATCTAATCATATACTTTTCAGCGCCAGTTACAGCGTTTGTGCTAGCTTGTACCTGGCTTGAGAAAGTTGAAAGAAACAGTCTGCAGTGCTCTTGATTGCCCGATGACGTCACTGATCGGTCAGATGAAGCAACAGCAGTGCAGTTGGTCAAGCATGTAATCACGTGATCGGGAGGTACACCTAAATAAAATTGTGTTACGGGAGAACTAAATCCATCTTATCCATTCCATGATATTCAAACACTTCTTTGCCACATCGCTCGGTCAAACCAATCTTTCACCAACCCTACTTTTGCCACCGAGCCTTCGCTTATACTTAAGGTGAATTTACACAGTATCCGTTTTTCGTACGTTTTCGTCCGTTTTTTTTACGTTTTTACTTCTCCTTGAAAAAGTATGCGCTTTTTCATCCGCATTTTTGTAAGTCCATATACGCACTAAGTAGACTGTTATATATAGATAAAATTTTGTTCAAAAATTTTGTGTATGAACGATAAGAGCGATATTTCGAAATAGAACTGTACTCCTTTACAAAAAAATTTTTTTAGAAAACTTTTGTCCAGTATGTGACTGTCTGGTTAGTGCGGATACGGACACATAAAAATGCGGATGAAAAAGCGCATACTTTGTCAAGGAGAAGCAAAAACGTAAAAAAACGGACGAAAACGTACGAAAAACGGATACTGTGTAAATTCACCTTTACTCCTTAGCCTCCATGTTTTTCTGCAACCAGTCTTTTTATAATTCCAATGTCTCTTTGAAATTCAGCCTGCCTCTTTCTGCTCGGCACCCACAGCCTCACGACAGCAATCGCGTTTGTCACCCATTCAATTTAAAGTTCGACACAAGTCAAAATCCTGCCATGCAGCAAGGTTTTACATACCGATGTCGAGAGCAAATCTGAGAAGGTTTCTAGCGAGCTCTACTACTCCTCTTTTCAGGTCTCTTGCAAGCAACTTTCCATCCTCTTCTTGCACCACTGACGAAAACACACGATCGAATATCGCAGTAGCGAAATTGCCAGATGCATAACGCGACAGCTGAGAAAATAAAGCGGTCACTCAGTCACTCAATAAAAGTAACAATCGCTACTTGTAGTTAAAATTGTTACGCATTTCGATATTAAAGGCGAACTAATATAAGTGCCTTTTCAACGAAAAATTATCCTAAACGTTAGGGTACTTTTTGTAGCATCTTCAAAATAACTTTTACCAACAACGCGAAATAAGAGCAAACAATAAATATCCTACCTAATCACAGAACGTGTGACAGTTTAGTAGATATGAAAAACATCCTTTATTCACCTCAGCTCCTTCTAACACTTCAGTTATTAATCCGATTTCATGTAAGCATGAATAAGCCCGGAGTAAGTCTTGGATATTTAGCCCTGTTAGGTGGGTTTTACCTGCACCTAAAGGCTGCGGAAGAACATCATCCAAAAAACTAAAAAAGTTTATTTTTCATTTAATCAAGATAGCTCAACATAGAGTACACTTTTTATGCATGCATTACAAGAAATACGCAGACTTAATGATACAAATTCAGAAACTAGCAAACTTTTAAGATCAGCGCAAATTTACCCGTTGCAACCAATCATAATACTATGTGCCAAAAATTACACAGAAATACTTTTTATCCAGAAGTTAAATATTCTAAACTATGACATTAATGTTTTTACATATTCTATTTTATAGTCTTAATCGATTTTATCTTCAAAAAGCACTATACTTACCCGTAGTTTTTCAAATAAGCTTTTATTTGTTCTACTGTGATGCGGCAAAAACTGTCGTCCAATTCGGGATGAGTATGTCGCAGTTTGAGCAAAAGCGAAATGGCACCTTTTGACAACTGGGAAATTTCTTCTCCTAGGGCAGGCGAATTTACGGTGTCAAATCCGAGTCTAGTCGGAGAAATGAGAGCCAAGACGAGTAGGAAAGGAAGTCCACTTTCACCACATAGCATGGGAGGTAAAATCTGGAAAATTAATTGCTTTTGAAAAACGGGTACAGCATAAAGTAAAATGTTAACATATTTATCATGTGTTCACTGCTCGCACAAGCACTTAAAGAAGCAACAGCAAAAAATGCCCACATTTTGCGGCTATATATGCTTAAGTGCTTATGCTCGTTAGAAATTAGTTTACCAAGTAACAGGCACTTTGTCGTTAAAAAAGTTTTGATATTTTTCTTATCAAGCAGTTCTGCTAATCTGAACCACACTTCAACTTCGAAACAAGATGCCCAAATTGCTCATATTAATAGAAATTCATACTAATTTTGTTTTTATAAAGTTTACAAAACACCAAACTCAATATCGAACAAAAAGTATAACTTACAAAGTTGTAAGAGGTCAACAAATTGAGAACGTTACCAAATTATCATTCAAATTTACTGTACATATTTTTCGCCTTAAAAACTTAATAAATCGTTTTATTTATCCTTACTTGAACAAGACTCGGATCTTTAAGCGAAGATTTGAGGAGGTAAGTGACGAACTGTAAAACTCTTCGTACCACATCACTTTTAAGCTCATCAAATTGTTTCACTTCTTGCGGAGTACACAGTGTATCTAAATGCACCACCTTTACTATCACTTCCAAATAATTTGTAAGGTTAGTCATCGTATACATACAATCCAAAAATCAAGACTTAACGAAACAATTTATCAACCCTATAATTATGATGTTTATTGTGCAAAGCCATTCAAATATATGCTGAAGTGTGATAAATAGTACAAGACGTTTGAATTTTAAAGATTAGCTTTGGCAAACAAACTTGAAAAGATATACTTACCCGTATTATCCTCACGTTGAAACAAGCACGCGATTTGATCAGCTTCCCGATTGCAGACTTCAGTTAGAAAACAATTTAAACTTTCGAACAATTTTGATGAATGTTTACCTGGATGTGGAAGGAGTTGTTAAATGTGCAGAACAAGAACAACTTTATGTGCAGTAACGTCGATTTTACTCAACTCTTTAAAGTTTGCACAATCTACTATAAAACAGTTCGAAGCCATTAAGGAAAAATACGACAAGAAGTCACAACTTGCATTCAAAACTTACCCCTTGCACTAGTACATAATGCTGGGCCAACAACAACTTGATGTGATTGGGGGATGCAAAATTCAAAACGAAGAACAAACAATTTAATTATGACAAAATTCGTACCCATTAGTAACTGACGCGGTGACAATAGCTCTCCATCAAATACCCACAAGTTGCACTCCAATGCCGCCAAAACCAGATCCAACCAGTTTAGAGCGGACTTTATTGAAAACTTGCTACTAAAGGAAGACAGCACCGGATGTGACGCAATACCAAGCCCGTCAGAACCAGATTCAAACCTAAAAATAAAAATTTGCTGTGGTGACAAAACTTCAGCCATACACCATCTGAATGGTAATCCCCAACCTATCAGATCCATTAAGCGGGTGTCTGCTAGTATTGCGTATACAGTACTTTAACCAACCTTCTAACAAACAATGCTGAAGTTAATTAAGTTTTTTTTTCGGGTGAAGTTAGGGAGTCATAAAGGCAAAAATAAGCCAGCAATTCAATATTTGAAATGTACAGTACTTGCATAGTTTTTACGTTTGAAAGTTCTATCCCAAAAGGGAAGAAAAAGTTAGTCACGTTAAAATAATGATGCATTGCATAGCCAATTCCTACCTTTCCACAACATAATTCACTCCTTTATCCTTTAGCAGCGCATCGAGCCATTTCAAAGGAGATTTCTCATCATACGGGAGTAGGGTAATAAACTGGTTAAAATGCGTGATGCACTGGCGACGGCACTCTGGTGAAACAAATGCCGATGTTACGAAACTAACTAATTTCTTCTCCGTTACAATAACATATGAACTTGATACGGAAGTACAGTTTTGTATAAATCAAAAATAGTTCAGACAAAACCAAAGATTCCAGATTACCCCAAAAATACTAGCGATTTACCGTAATGTTGAAACTTAATTTACTAATGCTAGTAGAGTTATCATTATCGCAATCACTTTACAGTCTCAAAAGTCTTTCTAAACAAAAAATAATAATAATAACGGTTAAATGCATACCACGTTTTTCCCCTCAGGGCAGCTAGCAACTAGCTCGCAGATAGTAAAAGTTTGAGTTTGTTGGAGTTTTAGACAAAAGTAGCAATTTACTTAACAAATAAATCACTAAAAAATACCAACCTGTTTGGGGACGGCCAACTTGATCAAACAACCACCTGACCATCCCGCTGAGTGTGCACTGATGCGTGAAACCAGGTGGTTTACTTCGTTGTGAATCCTTCACAAGCATCTCGCTCTTCACTGATATGATGCGATTTAGATGAGAAAGAACCTGATGACAAAAACATTGATAGAACAAATTTTCTACAAATTATAGTATCGTAGAATTAATTTCGGTTAGTAGCTTTGTTTCTGAATCTGCCACGAAAAAGTATTCTAAGATAACATTAACCCGTAAAAAAACTATATGTTCTGCGACGCTGGACCAAATCTCATGTTAACTTACGCTGCTCGACTCGAAAGACCAAATCATTTGGTCCAATTGCAACTTCCAGGGGGGTGACCATTGGGCGGTACTAGTTGTTAGCAGATAAAAACTTTCTGAAGTTTCAAATCGTTGTTTTTTTCAAGAAAAAATAACCCTTTTTTTATATGTTTTTTTCCAATGTTTTAAAAACTAACTTTTACCTGTACACATAAGGTACTGGTTCCATAGGACGAATCGTCATAATGTGATAGAGAGAGGCTGTTAATAAACACAACAAACAACTCAAACGAAAAATCATCCACCATGCGATCGTTCTCCCTGCACAATTGTTGATGTTATTTGCAAGTAGAAAAATTAACCGTAAGTAAAATTACGGGTAAAAGATCATGTCAACTTCATCAATTCGGAGAAAAGACTATGATGAACTATTCTATCAGAGGTAGAATGTTTACTATTGCTAAAACGCTAGATTCGGTTTCGATTCCCGGTCGGGTCAAACCAAAGACTACAAAAATTGGTATCTATAGCTTTTCTGCTTGATGTTCAGCAATAAATAGCGACAGTGTAAATTTTCTGTAAACCCTTCACCCGTCCACTGGTAGACAAGTGGTAGCTTCACTCAAACACAGGAAGGTTAATTCGCCGTCTCCTAGTCAAAGCAATTTGGTGAATAAAGGTGCGTTTACAATTTAAGGCTTTAAGAGTATGAGCCCGACAAAATCGTAGTAGTCGTTTTTAAAACTTATTTGTAAGTACCTTTCGCAAAAAAAGGTGCATAAATGTGAACCAAAAATAAATTTTATCAACACAACAACGAACTCACCTAAAAACTCTGTAAAGGGCATTAAATCCAGCAGCAGCACCCAATCTACAAACAGGAGAGGGGTGAAGGGCCAGGCTGTTGATTCGCTTAAATATGAGCTGGGCGTTGTTGTGTCCGTCGTTGGTGCTGTCCTGCTTGACAGACCAGGTCAAAAACTCGCGCAAGGAGTTGGCAGAAAGGTCACGCAGAGACGAATTTTCTTTGTCTATCAAGCCTTCCTGGAAGTTAAAGTAAGTTACACGAATAAAGATCTAAAATCGGACGCAGAGGTAGTGAAGAACAAGTAATAGCCGCAGTTTTAAGTAATTGGAATTAAGAGTTGTGTTAAACGTCAACTTCATATTTGGAATCGAAATGCTTTGAAGAAATCTAGCAGTAATGTGCGCCCTGTGCAATTGCGTATTTAGACTTGCTGTGATTCTTGCGTCAGTCAACCTCTGTAAGAAACTCAGCTACGAAACGTGAGTGATCCGATAACAAGCAAAAACGGAGCTAAAAAAAATCTTTAACATATTTTTCGACAAAACCTTGTGCCCAACTCCTTCCATTCTTCGCACTCTACTCCATACAAAAGAACTCACCATAATAGTATCAAGTAATGCAGTGCTGGTGGGGTTGTCGCGTCGCAAGTTCTTCGTGAACCAATGAATTACTTGTTTGATCAAAGGCCCAAAAATCTGCCTGCAAACCTGAAATATGAAAGTATGTTATGGAGTTTTACTTGTTATTGAAAAAGAAATAAGATTTAGATAGCAAGCTGAATTAAGGTCTTGTTTTTCGTCTTTGTATGTTTTGTTTGTATGATGATAGTTTTGTATTGTATGATGACAGTTTTGCAAGCCATATAAAGTTGAAGCACCAACTGTTAGCAGCATCAACGTCTTCGTTACGTTGCGGTAGATGTTTCATAGAGTCAGCTTAATTTTTCTTTAGTCTCTACGCAATTTTCTCAGTTTTTTAAATATAACGGTAGAATTTTACCTGGTCATGATCACATGCCAGCGCAAAAAGAGCGGGAAAAACTTTCTCGTACAATGGAGCGATATTGCAGCTTTGCTTTGCATTCTCTCGCTGGGCGTTCCAGCCGATAATGTAAATGGTAGCAGAGTGTAGAAGCTCGCACGCCGATATCTTCGCCTTCCTATCGCTTGATGTTCGCGCAATTTCAATCACTCGCCATATTAAGAAGTCTGTAACATTACGAATAAAATCATCCCAGTAACAAAGGTTAAGGCTCCCATCCTTTGCTACAGTGAAACTAGATGGAAGAGTATGCACGAACCGTGACTACCCAGCGCGAATTATTAGTCGTTGAACGATTAGGCTAGGCCGATTAGTCGCCAGGAATTTTATGCGCTGGGCGTCCCGCAACCAATCATCCGCGGCTGAAAGTCGTTGACCGTTTTTCCAGATCATCTTAGCAACCCTTACTGTTAGCTAAACCTACTCACCTAATCTTACAATTGGCTTGATGTCTCTGAAAGGAATGGCATATTGTATCGATATATCGTTATCACATGGGGCTACATCATATTGGTCCTCCTTTTTCTCCCCCATCAAAACCCCTTTCTGGCACCCTGAACTCCCGATTAATCGCATCACATCAAAACGAATCTAAAATTGCAAAGTTCTGGTTTAGATTCTTTATCCAATGTTTCTAATAGGTTAAAAACACCACAGTACACTTAGTACAACCTGAAGAAAATAAAATTAATATGGTTGTTAAAATAGTGCTACAAAAGGGGGAATAAAACAAATCTCAGACCAGCAAAGTCACTTCAGAATCTTGATTTTTGGAAAATCTACATTTCAAGATACTTACACTCCTTCTTGACAGCTCATCACCTTCGTTCAATAATTTCAACTTCTTCGTTTTCTTTAAACCAACTTTTTCATTAAAGACGAAATCTGTAAATCATAAACACTTCACTAAAAGCACAAAGCCAACTTATCATTTTTAAGCTTTAAATTGAGGTTGGTAATGGTGGTGGTGGTACTACCCGACCCCTTCCGAGGGATGGGGGCGCGGAGGAACTCCGCGGAGACCCAACAGTCGGGCCACACCCCAAGGTCTGGACCATAGATCGAAAATAGAGAGCGAGGAGCCAAAGATAGATTTGCGAAGGGGTTCAGAAGCAGGACAGTCGAGGAGGAGATGACTGAGGTCCTGTAGAGGGTGTCCACAGGCACTACAAGCAGAATTCTCCTTCCGACTGATCCTGTGAAAATACGAAGATAAAAGAAGACTGTGGCCATGGCAGCGAAGACGGGAGAGCTCACTGCGTATGGAGCAAGAAAGAAGGAGTTCCTCCGAAGAGACTTCGGAGACTTGGAAGTTCAAATGGGAGTGGGAGATGTGACGTCTCCAATTGCGGTATTGGGAATAACAGACTTTGGCAATAACTGGGGGGAGAGGGCTTGGGATCGCATCAGTGGGAAGAGTGGCACCAGTTTTGGCAAGTAAATACGCTTTTTCATTTCCGGGGAGACCTGCGTGTCCGGGGACCCATTGGAAGCTCAAATTGGTATTGTTGGAGAGGGAGGAGGCAAGGGACCAAACATTCCAGAGGGACTCAGGCAGTAGATAAGAGGGGGCTGAAGAAAGGATAGAGAGGGCTGATTGGGAGTCGGTTAGGAAAAGGACTGACTGGAATTTGCAGGTCATCAAATGGCTAGTACACCAAGCAAGACCTTGCTTGAGGGCAAAGGTTTCAGCTGTGAAGCTGGAGGCAATTGGACCAGAGGAAAAGGATAAGGAATTGGATGAGTTGCATTTGGAGCATGTTACATACACTCCAGCACCACCGGGACCAAAAAGTGAGGGGACAGATCCGTCAGTCCATACTTGGATATCAGACGGGGGGAGAAAGGATAGTCTGCTTGAATCAGTTTGGAGTCGGGCTGTACTGCTGCCTGTGCAGTCGGGAATGAAGGGGGAAACAGTGAAGTGGGTTGTGGACCATGGGGGAAAAGGGGGGCACGTGACCAGAGTCTCACGTGGGGATGGGAGTGGGTGTGTGGCTGAAGAACAGAATGATCTCCAGGAGGGTTTCTTCTTTAGTCGACAGGGAACGTTTCTAATTGCCAGGGCATAAAGGCTGGAGTAGTCGGGGGGAAGGCGCAGAGCACGTTCTTAAATTGAGGTTGTTACTGCAAAGCGCACACAGCACAGCTTGAAAGTACTGACACTACAAAGGCCAACCTCCCCCTTCGCGTCTAGTTCCTTCAGCGGAACCACAGCTCTGATATTTCTTTGATCGCTAATTTAAGGAAAAAGTAACCATGAGTTCTTTCTAGCTTTCGTTATTGAAAATCTAGTCCTTTCTAATTTTTTTTACTGAAAGCAGATCTGTCCAATTAGCCTTTAAAGATTGTAAAACTAGATTGAAACTATCCATATGACTTTAGAACTAGTACTAAGATACCATAATAGATGTTCAGGATGTCTACTTATCAATGGATATTGGATAGCCTAATACTTATCTATTGACGAGGATTTCTACTTTCAGCAATCTTACAATGAATTCGCGATGGTAACAAAATCACTTACCTCTGCTGTAATGCAGCAGGGGTTCAAGATGAGGAATTATGCGAAGCAGTGAATCCCCAGTTACCTTCCAGCGGTGGATTGCGTTGATAGCTCCTGCCGCTAGAGGGAGATAGTCGTTACCTACCCGGCATGCTAGCTGAAAAGTAAAATAAATTTTAGTTTTTTTGCCTAAGAAACGTTTAAAATTTTTTAAAATGTGAGTTTTGCCATTTCATGAATTGTTTTTAGTTAATTATACATAAGAGCAGACATTTTCACATTGCATTTGCCACATGCTTATTTTTCTCACACAAGCCGGAATAACTCCTTACTTTCACAATAGGAACAAGCTCTTGAAGAATTCCTCGAGAAATTTCCGTGGGAAGATTGAGGAGAAAGAAAAGAGAAGAATGAAGCAACTCATCCTTGAACTGTTTCATTCGACGAGCCAGCTAAAATTATGCAAAAAAATTATCTTGGTATCTACAAAAACTAATATAAATATGGCAGTTTACTCATAAGCAGTAGCGTTGACAAGAGAGGGGCATTGTACCATGTCCCCCTTTTGGGTATGTAAAACACCTATATTGTATGTATTTCGCCACTAAACAAATCAGTGATGTCATCTCCCCCTTGGAAGCAGACCGGCATATAACACATGCGTGATCCATGGATACAACCAGAACCGAAGAATTATGCAGCACCTCAGAGGCGAAGATTCTTTTTCAGTCTACAGATTAATTTCAGGGATAAATGCTTCCCCACAAACAAACTCCTGCCTACACTCTTCCTCAAAAGTGCAGTAGAAACAATAGCCAAATTTTGAATGGCATGCAGCTCATCAAACCTATCGCGACTTGTGGTATATCAAATCACCTTCTAATTTTTCGATTCGTCGGCATCAACCAATAAGCAATAAATGTTCACCTCAATAGCAAACTTTTGCAGCAACGTAACAAACTGCTTCTTTTCAAGAAATTGCACCACAGCTGCTTCGTCACGCTGGGAATCCGTACGTTGGGAGGGAGAACCGGAGGCGTGGAGAGAGGAGGATTCACTCAAAAAATACCCGGTTTCATCACATAAACGCATCAGAGCGGAAAGAAGCTTGTAAAACCCACTCACGAGTGGATATCTATGGAAAATTATTCAATTTAAAAGCAATTCTGCATATTACAAAAAATTTAAAAACACAAATACAGTAAACATCGTCGCAATATGAGATAAATTGAAAAAAAAATAGTACAAACTTTATGTCCTTTGATGAACTCCATCTTCACCAGTTATTCTTGACCAGATTTCTATCCCGAAGTTGAAATCACAAAAACTGTTCAAATGTTTGCGTGCTTTCTGGCCTATCGGCTAACAGCCAAGGAGAGAGCCACTACTTAAAACAAACAATGCGAAAAAGTTGTCCTCCTACAGGATTCGAACCTACAACCTTTGGATTACCGGGAGCCCATAGGCTAGAAAGCATGAAAACAAATTAACACTACAACTCTGGCCCGCAAAGTCGAAAACATCATAAACAAATTATTTTTAACTACTACAACTGTCATAAAAAAAGACGTGAATGCGTTATTATACGAAAAACAGAAGCCTCAACATCGTAATTTTACGATCAACCTACCTCGTAGCGTACGAAACGAGAGTTTGCGACAGTTTGTAAATATGCGAAGATAGTTCAGTGTAGTGCATAGCGGAAGTAAAAATCTCACAGCATAGATCGCACAAGTTGATGAATATTTTGAAATCGGAGAGATTTTCCGCTTCAAGGGAATCGGTTTGTGAAAGTATAATAACAGGAAGTGAACCGGTTTCCTCGCACTGGAATAAAAAAATAACGGTTCGAAAATATATGTAAAAAAATTGATACGGGGAGCCAAACCCTCAAATACGCAATAACTTAAAAACTATTTTGGGAATTTTTTCTAGACACTGCGACCAGGTGTCTGGAAGGGTAGTACAGCATAAGATATAGAACCATAATATTTTATGTTACGTTAAACTTACACTGCTATCAACTGTCTTCAAGTTTAGCTTTTCAATGATTTCTATGACAGCGTCAACAAAAGCAGAAGTGAAGGTCTTCAGTAAAATCCTCTGATCCGTCAGGGATGTTGACTGCAAAGAGAAATTTTAAAGAACTAGATTTTATCATAACACGAAATAGCAACGCACAATGCTCATAGTATCGGGGAAAACAAAAGTTGTTCAAAATAGTGAAATGTAGCACAAGAATAGAATTGTCAAGCTCAATTTTCCATCAACTGGAAATAGAAGCTGCATCTGGTGGTATTTACACATCTTTTTATCGTCGAAAACCAGAATTTCTCCCAAATATATGCTTATTATTAGTTTAACAGCTTAAAAACTATTTAGTTCAGAATTTTTGTCAGAAAATTTAAATTTTTAACGATAATACTTGCATTGCTGTTCATTTTTAGAAGAGCCACCCAGAGTGGAACGTAATTACTAAATGTGATTGTGCGTGCGTCGTTGATGACATCGTGAATGACGTCACTATCACGAGGGCTGAGGTCAGAGCTGACGTGTTCGCCAATGAGAAGCTTCTCCCGATCATTTCCAAAGATGACGTCACAAGAGCAAGATCGAATTAATCCTTGATAGCCTAAAAACGCAACGAATTTTTACATTAAAAGCTTTTGTCTTTGTTATTATTTGGTTAATTTGATCAAGTTGTGAGAGCTTTAATAGCTAAAGCCGTATTTCATCCCTTTTTTAGCTTGCTTCTAGCTCAAACAAAATCACAACGAATTTATCCAAGCCATCACGGAGGTTAACGATAGGTTGTTTTGAAATTAGAGCTCCCCCTTCATAGCATAAACTAAATTGCAAAAATACCAAAATTACGCGGATTTAGATTAGAACAGGCATTTATTAAAGTTTCCCACCAAATCAATGGTATTCAGTCGGGCCTTCACTGCTTGCTCCATACACTGCATTCTTGAGGGGTATCCCAAAAAGGCGGAGAAGCAAACTTTTTTCCGTATAAACATTAAACAGGCTGTCAAGTCGTTGAATTAAAAAAAATGAATGAAAAATTACTCCTGAACATAAAATAATGACGAATAATGACAATTTTCAAGTATAAATCCAAAAGACTGAACTGAAGACCAGTCAAAACAGGTCTTCGTGTAGTTTTTGTAAGATTTCGTAGGAGTTATCCAAAAAAAAAGAAAGGTCTTCGTGCAGTTTTTGCGAGATTTTTTTAGGTGGTTCGTGTAATTTTTGCGAGGAGCGAGGAGACGTTTTAGGTGACATCTCCCCCCAAAAAAAAACAGCAAAAAATAAAAAAGGTCTTCATTTTAATGACTTACGATCTATTGCAATTCATCAAGTGATCTTGAAAAATATCACTAGTTTATTTAAAAAATAATGAATGACAACGGTTCCAAACTAATGAAAAATAATGAAATTGAAAAAAATAATAATAAAAATGAAACAATGACACACTTGACAGCCAGTTATAAATCATTTATTTTCCTTGCTAGCATTTCCACTACAAACTGTGACAGGTTGATGAGAATAACTTGATAAAACATTGCAATTTCTTGTACGCCCTTGAAAACGCCGGTATTTTCGGTTTTGCCCAGGTTTCTCAATCCATCTCATTTTTGCTGAATCATTACCTATGTGGGTTTATCTAACTCAGTTATTTGACATGAAAATAAAAAAAAAATGAAAAATGAAAACTAGCTCAGTAGAAACTTACATTAAAGAACTTCAAACTAGATTATTAAAGAAAACCTAAATAATTTCTATGTAAGCTGTGGAGGGGACCCTAATTTCGAAACACCCTGTATTTAAATTCACAGTACAAAAGCCTACCTACTAGTCTTATCCTTTAATTTTTACATGAGAAAATTGTTAGGGAGATCTTATGATATTGTTACATTAGTCCGCCTCAGATTCGCAGATCAAAAATAATTACTTTGACAAAACTAAAAAACCTACCAATACAAAACTGCAATCTTCTAAGTACGTCTGGGCAGTTAACAAAAGCCATCATACACGATCGAAGCGATCTGTGGCACAAATGAGCAAAACTTTCGTGTAAGCGCGGGTAGTTCTCAACCAATAACACGCATAATTGTTCCAAACAGCGAAGCGATGACTCTGAAAGCTGAAAACCTTCATCTGAAAACAAAAGCACAAAATTTTAAAATGATTCAAAACTGCACATAATGTAGTAAAACTACAGAAGAGCCTGTCGTTTTCCAACAATCTTTCGTATGCTGCCAAATCGGCTAACTTGGGATAAATTATCTATACAAACGACTAGAAGACTATACTTAAGCAATTAGCGTAAAAAAAGTCTTCGAAGTTAGTTTGACGAAGTAGTTTATGGAATACGCTTAAATAACATCACAATTAAATCATAAATGGCTAAAACTAAACTCAAATCAAATCTTTCATTATACTCGCTGTAATACGCCGAAGCGTGTAACGAGTTGGCGGGGCCCATCTCCACGTCATTGCGCCCGGACAACACAGCTCCTTTCGAAGAAATGTCGCAGCGGTGGCGAGCGGTTGGCAACACTGTGTCCGATTTGACCGGCCCGAGATTTGAACCTCAGACCTCCCGCTCCAGAGACGAACGCGTTACCGCTCGACCAACTGGCTACTAAAACTAAACCGCTCGACTAACTGGCTACTAAAACTAAACTCGTGCAATCAAATTGCGACTCAGTACAACTACAAACGCAGTACCGGCACTACGTAAAAAGTCCGTAGGTGATAGACCGTACCTTCAGATCTGTTACTTTGTTTCACAATATTTCCCAATGCACCAATGAACGTTGGTAGGCGATGGATGCGCTCACTATCTAGCGTATCTGGCCTGAATATGAAGACATCATAAAAGCATTACATAACAAATATAACATTGCAATGTTTATCTTCAAACGGCATTACTATGATCGCAAGAGAAACTCACATTATAGGGCGGGTCCAAGACCAGCACTACGAAAATTTAGGACGATTTTAATATTTCGTACGAGCCTTGCTTTTGAAACAAAACAAGCTACATAAAATAGTTTAATTAAAAAATACCTCAAGAAAATGTGATCGCATCTGGAAATCATCTCCGCGCACATGAACTTCACGTCCTCAGCAGAGAGAAGCTTTCTGCATGGAGATGCCAGCAGCCCATATCCCTGCACTGCTAACGACATCTGCTTGCTGCTTAACTCCTCTGATTTAATCATCACTTCAAATTTTTTGATAAAATACTAAAAAACAAAGAACGTGTAGTTTAAACTCTAGCTTCTTCCAATTAGGACATAATTTTTGATGACTTGCAAATACATATTGAAATCAAACACCAGTGGATAGAGCGTTTTTGATTAAAACGGCAGACTTGGGTTCATTTCTCACACAGATAAAAGGATTTTAGAATTGGTTTTCACTTTTCACCACTTTCCTGCTTTAAAGTTCTGCAAAGATAGGAACAGTGTGAAGCCGTCACAGAGCATGGTACACACGATAGGCGGGAGCTGCGTCAAAGAAAACCGCAAAGTCTTTTCGTTGTCTCCTGACAATCGGTCAAGGAAAATCGGAATACAAAATGTTTAATTACAAATAACAAAAATAGCGGCAGAATTACCGCTTGTGATACAAAAAAATTACCAGCAGCATTTCTTTTGTTTGCACAACTGATCCTGCTTCTGAGCTAACTGCAATCTGCACAAACAGACAAAAAGCAACGTATAAAAGCACAGACAAAAAGCATTTTCACCCTTGACCCGTTAACTATACACTTTTATGGAATTGCTAATAATAAGCGTTGATGCCAAAGTTAAACAAAAATTAGTCATACAATTAGTTATCAACTCATTTATATTTCTCATTCACATTTTTTTTCCTGCTAGGGTACTGGATTTGGGAGATTGCTTCTATATTTTAACCAAGCTAAGACCGCTGGCTGCGGGTTTACTCGGTCCCATCGGAAAACACCAACTTAAAAAACAAAATACTCACGGACATAATATTAAGTTCAGAAAACAATTAAAGATGCTTTACTATGACGAACTTAGTATGGCTTTGATAGCTCATCAACAGACCTTTCATAATAACTTTTTTCTCCTAATCACACAACGCATACTTGCTCAAAGAAAGCTTCCATTGCCATGTGGGCAGCATGCTTGAGATGATTGTTGTTGTGTTCAAACCATTGCTCCAGAGAAATATAATAAGATCTGTAATCTTGGATCAAGAAGGTCGAAAATAAACTCGCATGATCTTTCAAAAGTTTCATTGCAGCTAAAATAATCATTAATTGATAGGGGAACAGCTTTTTAAGTCTTAGAATCATCAGTGGGCTTAAGTAATACTACTGTTGGTTGTAAGATTTTTATGGGAGGAAAGGGAGATGGTAAAAAAGGGTAGAGCAGCTTTACCAACTAGTTTTCTAAACCTCAACAAATAGCAAAATGAAAATCAATCAGTATTTGGCTTGATCTTTGTTGATAAGCTTTGTGTGTCCAGCATAATATTGTGTGCTTTCTAACTTAGCGTGGTACCCATACCACAAGCGTAACATGTGCTAACTTACTTAGCATGGTACGGATACAGGATAAAGAAGAATTAAGAACTTAGCGATTCACAATTTTTTGATTCTGATTGAAAAAAATTCTCCATACTGAATTACTGATAAACAGTTATTCCTTGCTTTAAAACAACAGATAAGTTTTAATTGAACTGCAATATCAATAAACAAATTTATTACTTCGTGTAGTTGAACATGCAACTTACCGATTGGTACGCCGAATCTAGAAAGATCAGATAGTGGTTGCAGTGCCATCCTAGCATATTTGTGGATTTCCTTTTTCATGTTTGGATCATTGCTGATGATCTGGTGGAAGGAAAACAGCAACCCATGCAAGCCGTTTAAAGCACCTTCAATGATTCGAAGCTCTCCATTTGATTGCGAGACCATCTAAAAAACGTTTTTTTCTCAAAAATGATGTGACTTCACGTTTTAACTTTCTTCAGCAGATTTTAATGCCAAACTAGGCATGAGCCAGCCGAACTCAAACTACCAGTATATACAAGGTTGACAAACAGAAATACAAACACTTTTGCCTCGATTATTATTAGCCAACAGTTTACTAAGTTTCAAGACAACAGATTAACAAAACCATTGCAAAAAATATTATTGAAAGAATAAAAAAAAAACACTTTCAATTGAACAGTGTCCTCAATCATTTGCATTCTGAATTTGTTATAAAGTACTTTGAACACAAACCTCTTTTTTTAATTCTCTCAGCATGATATCCAACCATCTTGCTCCATGTTGTGTCACTTGATCACCAACATAACGAGCGAAAACTCCCAATAACTCCAACGTGTGTCCACGAACTGCAAAGTATTATTATAGTAAACACTGAACAGACACCGTTCTAGGCTTACTGAGTAACTACAATTCTACTAAAAACTCATGCTTTTTTATGAATATCAACTTCTGCAATTGAAAACATAGTCTGGCTTTATTGTTGCTGTTGTAGCGCATATTTGTCCTCCGTCACCGAACAGTGTCAGATGCTAAATATTGGACAATCTGCGCACTTTTCATTGCAACTTGACTACTTCCTGGTTGGAGGAATCCGCACCTGCTTAAGACTTTCCAGTGATTCAATGTTCCTGTGAATTTCTTCCGAATTCTTGTCCACTGAATTTGCTGCTTGTTGAAAGCCTTCAAACAGAGATAATTATCATTAAGCGTCTTATCCAAGGATGCAACAACATGACCAGGGAGCGAGTTGAACCCAGATCATGCAATCAGAGTTGCAAAAACAATGCCTTTACTCGTCTCGACCACACTGCCAACTGATGATTTATGAAAGTAAGCAGTTGAGTATTGTGCTGAAGACAACTGACAAAAAGCATATGGGCAACTAACCAGTTGCAGTGGTATTTGATGCTGATTTAGCAAGCTCTTCCAGTGATATCTTAACAAGTAAAGGCACCAAGTCTTTATCCTTTTCGTCAAACTTGGAAGAAACAAGCTGAAAAAATAAACAAAATGATGAGTCGGGTCTACATGACTGCATAGACCAAAATCTTTTTCCAGACCCACTTCAGATCCTCAAAAATTTGTTTATTGCCAAGTTTTGCAACTATAAAGCTGATTTTTATCAGTGAATTGATATTTCTATAGGCGATATTAGCATTGATTTATTATTGAATTGATATTTGTATTTTAATTTTTCTACCACAGAAAATCACTGATTTTTTGGTGCAAGTCAATTGAAAAAACCTAAGAGGGAGCACTCTATGAAAAAGATATTGAACTACTACAGTAGTATCAATTAAACATTGATGCTCAAAAAGTGATTATAAACACTGTAACTTTTTGAATGTTGATTGCAGAAGAATAAAGTATTACAATTCGTCGTTAGCTACTCCTAACTTTGACACAAATTTTCTAGCTGTGGCATTATCTTTGCTCAATTTCCAATTTAATAATTATGCAAGTCATTAATGTTTTACGTACCTGTTTAATAATCTGCAAATTCTTGTCTTTGTTTTTCGAATAGCGGTCCTTTTGAAAGGCATTTGCACATATTTTGAGAATATCTCTAACGTAGGGCTTAACAAAATTACCTATCCGAGGGATGAAATTGGTAAGAAAATTGAGAACAAGCTCACGAGTAACTTTGTGCTGCAAATGAACAAAGTTTATGTAGTTAACTTGATACAAAATTTGTTTGGCATACTGTATTGCCACTATTCTTCATCTAATACAAATCAATAATAGATTTATATACTATCAGCACCAAAAAGAAATTTCTAATTTCTACAATCGCATTTGAGTTGTTTTGGGACTTTTAGATTAGAGGTGATGACCTTTTCAGGCACTGTGTAGTGCATAATGCAGTATTAAATTTTTCAATCATAGTCAAGCTAAATCAGGGATTGATCAATTTGCGTTAGAACAGGAAGCCTAGAAGTCAAAAGTTCTATTTCTACACCATGCAAATCTGAAATTATGCGTAGCAGTTTTACTATCTCAGAGTTTTTATAATCAAGAACAGAAGTCCATTTAAATTTCTTTTAGTGTTGACTTTCTTTAGATTAAGCTTCTTTGGCTTTTATGGATTCACTGCATTAACCAAAAAGTAATTAGTAAAATGATACAGAGCAAACTTATACGTTACCTGTTGTGATGTTGAAGCTTTAGACAGAAATGAAAGCAAACTTGCTTTTCCTTGAAATAGCTGAGAACAGTAATAACCTATCATGTAAAAACAAAAAATAGTTGAAAACAATTTGGTTGTTTAAGGTTGCAATTAATGTAAACTTCTATCACTTTGAAGGATAGCCCATTACTTTGTTTAATTGTTTACTTTTTGTAGTCAAAATCCAACAGTTACAGTAGTTTGTAAAGTCATTTGACACTATCATTACTTTTACTAAATTACAGAAACTATTATTAGTTTTGGAATAAAGCAAAAAATATTATAAATAGTATTAGCAGTGATGTAAACAGCAATTGTACCAGTATGTAATCAATAACATTGGTTTTGTGACTATAAAATCACTTGCCAAAATCTAATTTATCTATTAATTCATTGATTAAACCCTACTCTAACAAAAACTTTTTAGAATGATACAGTCAAGTCTCATTAACAGTTAAGCCAGTGGCCTGATCATGGATTTCAAAATCAGGGTATTTAACCATCCTACTAATCTTTCCAGTTCACCAGTACGGGCAGTAGGCATCTGGCTATGTCAATTAGTGAACTGCATTTGCAGATTTTATACTGTGCATCTTTTACACCACAACACTGACTGACTGATAGTTAGTGGTGTCTATCTTCTAAAAAACTGACTAAAACACAAAAAATAAATACAAAGCAAATAATGTAAGCCTCACCACCAGCCAAAGCATAACACCTTATATCATAATATTAAATAAAGTAAAACTATTCAATGTACCTAATTCGGTTTTTGAAAGCCTTTTCAAGCATATTTCTTCAATTTCTTTTATTTTCAATTCACATGTATAAACAGATGATGTCAAAACATTTTCATTCAAAAAATCTAAGCATTTTTTTAAAGCAGTCATTCTATAAAAATATGTATCCCAGTCTCTAAAATCTAAAAGAAAATTGACAGAAGCTGTTGTTACGTTATGTAAGAATAACAAAATTGCTATCCTAGCCCTAATCCCAACCCTAAACCAAACCCAAACTCTAAACCTACTCTAATCCTAATGTAAATCCTAACCCAAACTCAAAATCTAACCTAAACCCTAATGATAATTTAAAAAATAAAAAAGAGTAAATGAGCGCTCACTCTTTGCTCTCTCATTCTCTTTATGGACATTATGTAAAATAACAATAGCTACTTCAAGAAAATTTTACACTTCAAGTTCAAATTTTAACTGATTATGATAAAGCAATATTGGCTAATGTTTTACAGTTTCAAACTGAAAATATTCTTCAAACAATGCCAGTACTTTTGGGCCCTGTTTTCCCAGCTCAAGAGCAAATTTACCCCTTTAATTTAAACTGCACTACACAGTGCAGTACCGTATATACTTTTTTAGTTCCAACGCTGTTTGGCTACAAAGAACACAGTTATCTAGTAATACTTAGCTGCTCTCAGTGTTAAATGCAGCTCAACTATCTACCTTTCGGCCCTTTCCCGTTTATCACCATCAACAACCTGACAACATTCAGTTCTTTTCCTCTCCACGGTTTTGTGGCACCATGAACTATGCAGTACTCCTAGCAAGGGTGCTTTCATTTTTCAAAAACATCAAGTTTTAAAAAAACATCATAAACAGAAAACACCAAAATGGGCTTTTTCTGCAAATTTTCAAACAAAAATATATTTATTTCTTGTTAATGGGGGGTTAAATAGGGATGAAGGCCTTTCTAAGGGAACACCT
Organism: Trididemnum nubilum; assembly: GCA_963965965.1. Taxonomy (NCBI): domain Eukaryota; kingdom Metazoa; phylum Chordata; class Ascidiacea; order Aplousobranchia; family Didemnidae; genus Trididemnum; species Trididemnum nubilum. The sequence goes on from OZ014485.1 coordinate 33,386,188, forward strand.
TTCTTTCAGCCGTTTTCTCAAAAGAACTGGATGAAGACTTTTTTTTGAAAATCACCTCTTTTGGAAATCCAACTGTTTGGTTTTGTTTAATCAGAAATGTGAAGAGACCTTTTTGTAACCTCCTTTCCAACTTCTTTTTTTGAACTTGTCCTTGATTTGCATACTTACATCAAATTTTCATTAAAAACATCAGACATTACCAGTAATTAATACATACAGTACAACAATACACCGTATAATAATAATGGGTGTCATTAAGAATAAGCCATCAGCTTTATTTCGGAATCTCTGCAACTCGTGTATGAGCATGCGCACGCTCTTGCTCCTCTCATGTGTGCACTCATTAGGGTTAGGGCTAGATCTGGGAAATAGCTTAGATCGGAAAGAAGAGAACGTAAGCGCGCTCATACACGAATTGCAGAACTGCCGAAAATAATGCGACGGCTCATACTTAACGACACCCATAATAATATGCTATACCAAACAATCTGACCATTGGTGGGCACAAGTCCGTTAATTGTTAATCCGTTAATAACGAAGCTAACTTTTTCATTAACTCGTTAATCCGTTAAAAAGTTTTTTCATGTTAACGGACTAAATTAACTTCCGTTAAGTGCTGTTAACGGACTAAAGTAACTTTCGTTAAGTTCTATTAACTTCCGTTAAGGTTTTTATCGTTAATATCTTGCAGCTTCGTTGTGCATTTGAACTTGCTTTTATCTTGAAATTAGATTAGACTGTAAAATGTAACTTTCAAAACACAAAAAGACCACCGTAGCAATATTTCCTTACAATCAGCTCAACAGCGTCAATACGTGTTCTAGAAGCGAGTGAATAAAACGAAATGTAAATTACACACAAAATGTTCACGGATTAACGGACTTTATTAACTTCCGTTAATTAAAGCTGAAAATAACGGATTAACGTTAACGGAGGTGTGAAGTTTGTTAACGGACTAGTGGTTAACGAAGCTAACGTTTTGCATTAACTTGCCCACCTATGAATCTGACAACATTTGCAACATACCGTATATCAGTAAGCTATAGTTATTGTTGAACCTTATTCAAATAGAATATGGCAACAAAGTGCAGTCTTGTTCTTGCAACTAGCCTGTGTATGTATTTTACTGTCCTTAACCTCTGATCAAACCCAATGTATTTTCATATCAGATATTTTTTATATTATGGTAATACTCTGGTCTAAAATTACCCGTGTAACTTCAATGTAGTGTGGTTTAATTTCTACCGTACTTTGGATGTCATTCACCACTTGTTATGGATGCTACTTATATACTGGTATATGACTGTATGAAAACTTCTGCCTCTTCTTCTAACCTACTGCTTTGGTCACATTGCTGATGGCATCTGGCATGACGGTTGATTTTACTTTTACCTTGGCACAATTTATGCTGGATCGGTAGCCTACCGGTGTGCATTGGCATCGCTAGGGGGGGGCGGCCCACCTGGGTGACACTATATTACGATGTGAAACCATAACTCCACTGATTTGTGGTGAAGACCTTGTTTTCTCGTTTTGTTTGGTCTCCCAACATCATTTGGACCCAAAACGCACTAATTGTACGGCAAAGACCTTTTTTTTTGGTCTTTACCTATTTTTATAGGCTACCTAAAAATGGTTACACCAGGAAATCCTGCCCTGAGTGCCACCATTCTTGGCAACGCCACTGCTGGTACGACAGTACGAGGCCTATAATAGCCTATTACATCACTTATCAGATTTTTATCAAAAAATATCAGACATCATCTAGCAAATCATAACCGTCAGATCTGATGTACCGGTAATTAAGCACTGAGCACTAACCAGCAAACTTGCAGACATTTAGCGCGAATTAATTTCAATTACGGGGATTTCCCTTTTCATATAAACTTCGGTGGATTCTAGATTAGGAGTGTAACTGCCAAAGGTGGAGTCGAGGACAAAAGGCTCGAAACCAAGGCCAAGGACACAAAAAAAATCCGAGGCTAAGGCCAAGGACAGCCTTTCAAAAAAAAAGGTCTTCACAAAAATTTTTCAAGCGATCTCCACAAAAAAACGCTTTCCAAAAAGTTTTTCAAGCGCTCCACAAAATTTTAACAATTCAAAAAATAGTGCTGTCCTCGAGCCGAGGACAGGCCAATTTTCGAGGACTTGAGGCCTCGAGGCCAAGGACTTAACCTTCGAGGCCAAGGCCAAGGACTTCAAAATGTGTCCTCGAGGACGTTCTCGAGGCCAAGGACGTTCTCGAGGACTCCACCTCTGGTAACTGCACAACCTTTTCACTACTGCCAATCGCAAAACAACCTATTAACGCATCAACGGCCGCCACTAGTAAAGTTCATTGAATGTTGAACCATTAGATTTTCAATCAGAAGGTCCAGAGTACGATTCTCATCTCATGTACCGGTAAATCTTTATGAATTTATAATTAATTTATGTACCGGTAAAACTTTTCGGTTAATTTATAATTAGTTCGATATTTTCTCGTACAGCTAATAAGTCGCATTATGACCTATAAAGAAGTACCTATCAAATTAAATTACTGACGTTGTGTTATCAGCTTTACCGCAGCAATACCTTCTTAAAAAGCTAAAACTTATGTTAAGTCATCCCAATATAGTTTGTACAATCCCAGATATAAAACACTTAAATTACAGTGATGTTAAAATTGCGTTAAAATTATAAGTGTTAAAATTCGATACCTCCAGAAATAAAAAAATTACCCTTCAATCGATTAAAATACAATATAAGAAGGATTTGCTGTCAAATTATACCTGGGCCTATATGACAGAAATTTCCTCGTTCGCATTAATAACGAGAATTTTTAAAGAGGCGCTACCAAACGAAATACTCGCTAAAGTAGGGTTACCATATTTTCATCACCAAAAAGGAGGACACCTTTTCAATGAAATTTATTAACAGCTAGTTGTTCTGCATCACTTATACGGCAAAAGACAAACGAAGGCAACAGTTATTATAGGTATTGGTTAAAGTGCTATTATCATTAGCGTACGCAGGATTTCTGAAAGTGGGGGAGGAGGCGGAAAATTTGGGAATAATGAAGACGAAAAGAAAAAGGTCTTCACTCAGATTTAGTCCGTTTTTCTGCCCAAATTTACGTCATAAACACCCCCGTGTGTCCTAGAGTAACCTGGTAAGACGTAAGTTATAGCGCGTGCGCGATAAATAGACCTACTTTTAATGATCTAACTGGTGATATATTTATACACTGAAAGGCTGCATAAGTGGACATGTTTTTATCTGTTCAAAATGCCGAAAAGGAAGACATTTGGGCATTTTCTGATGTCCTCGGAGGACAAATTATTTTTCATTAAAAAGGAGGATATGTCCTTCAAAAAGAGGACGTATGGTAACCATGGGTGCCGATCTTTGTTGAGCATTGGGGGGGATAATTTGCAATTTTACCCCAATTTTGCCCTATTTTCAACATTGGGGGGGATAAACCTCAATGAAATTAAGTGAAGACCGAAAAAAAAGGCTTTCATCAAAAATGGAACACTTTTTTCCCCAAATTCAGGTGAAGACCAAAAAAAAAATGTCTTCACCAAAAATGGAACACTTTTTTCCCAAATTCAATTGGACACCTACGCTCAGATGCACACCAGAGTCAAATTATTGGGGGGGATGCAGATGTAGACCATACTCAAACTATTGGGGGAAATAATCAACTTATTGGGGGGGATATATCTCTCCCATCCTCCCCCCGGTTTCGGCACCTCTGATGGTAACCCTACACTAAAAACAAGAGGTTATATTTGCACGTGCTTCTGAAGCTAAGAGAGCTCGGTAACGTCATTTTCGCTCGCTAAGTTGATTGGACCGATTGCGAGATATAACCAGTAGTGGGCAGTAACGAATTACTAAAGTAACAAATTACTGTAACGAATTACTTTTTTTAGTAATTTTTACGGTAATGACATTACTTTTTCAAAAAAGTAATTTTTGTGGTAATTTTATTACTTTTTTAGATGTGTATAAATTACTAATTACAAATTACTTTTTATATGAATTAGCGGATAGGTCTAAACATTGATCAAGAAAAGATGGGATCAGCCACAAAATTGGGGATCACAAACATCAATTCCGTCGAAAATTTCGTCGAAAAGACAAACATCACTTCCGACGAAAAGACTCAATAGTCAAATATTTTTGACGATTTATTTTTGCACGCGTTTTTTTTTGCGACAAGAAATTTTGCATCAACATTTTTTGCGTCACAAAATTTTGCACATTTATTTCGGCGTGTGTTGTTTCTTTGCTATCAAAAATAGATGCACAAATATTTGTGACACCAACAATTGTAATGCAAAAAACTGTGATGCAAAAAAAGATGTTGCAAAAATAAAACCACAAAAGTTTTTGCGGATTTATTTTTGCAACAACAATTTTCGTGTCAAAAATTTTTGCGCAAAAATTTTTGCGTAACAACTTTTTGTCTGTTTATTTTTGCAACGGTTTATTCTGCGGCATATATTTTTGAACATTTAATTAAAATGACTATTTAATTAAATATGCAAAAAAAAACATTGCACAAATTAGGGTACATAAACGGTGCTTGATTGGCAGTCGTTTAAGCAGTTGTTGAAAAAAGTTCGCCTTTTCGCTTTCGCAATTTGACGACGCTGCTAAAGAAGCAAAAAAGCCTCTACTCAAGTAGACAGAGCTTTGGGAATTAAACTGCTATACAAACATGGTCGTTAAAATTGACGTCGATGCTCTCAAAATTTAAGAACAAATCAAAAAACAAAGGGCTAAAAACTGGCCAAAACTTAAAAACAGCCAGTCACAATTTAAAATTTACTGATTCTTATAAAAAAAGATTGAATACATTGTATAAACTTACATGCGGTATTATTTTATTGTCTATAGTCGATAAGAGTGATTATATATTTCGTTTCTTTGCCAACAGCGAACAAACAAGGTACTTTAAAATTGGTAAATTTTGTTTGTTCATGATGCATAGGCCTAAGCTAAATGTAAAATGGCAAGTGACGCAAACAGAAGGGCAAAGTGGGCTGCAGCGCTCCTCTTTTTAGTCATATCACGTACAAAATTTAATGCATGAATGCAAGCATTTAAACGTGTCATGGACTTGACCTGTATCGGTAAAGAAGAGGGGCTAAAGTGGTGAGCAATTTAAATTCTTTCAAACGGATTCCGAATCACAACAATTAAGTTCTCAGCAATTTTAACAATTAAGAATCTTAGCAATTAAGTAGTTCTAAAAACGTGCGAAATATGATTCAAGTGGCTATTTTTTACGAATAATCACAAAAAAAAGCCAAGCGACTGGGGCAAACCTTCGGCTGCGATACAATTAAGTTACTACAGTTTGCTTAGCTTGACGACGAGGCAGTGCAGCGAATTCGAACTTGAAAAAACTCGGTGTTTTTGCCGAACTCGCTCACGAAAAATAATATTTCTGAACTCGAATTTGAACTCGAATAAAACTGTACTAGTTCGTAAAAAGAAATTTAAAGATTAAAAAATAGTTTGAAATATTTTTATTGATCAAGCTTTGTAAATTGAGATTTTGTTTTTCCCAACAGCTGCATGTTTTTCACTTTTTATGCTTAGGCGACCTAGAAAAACAGCAAGAAGTATAAAAAAAACAAAAAAAACACGATTGAATTGGAAAAGCGACGCAACGTTTTATTTTGAGTTAAAGAAACGATAAGAAATTTGTCTCTTATATAGCGAAAACTTTACTATTATTGCGTTAACAGTTATCTACTCCCATGATTCTCAACCTATGGGTCGTCTAAAAATTTTTTTGGTAGTTTTGTTTTGTAAACATCTGCAAAGAGTGAAACTTGCAGAAAGCAATACAGTAATAAAATATACGCGTATAGTAGTCAACCCTTGTTGCATTTTTGCAACGAAAAACTCCAGCAGTGAAATTTTGAGCTTCTCGAGATCGCAAAGGTGTAAAACGCTTAGAAATTAAATCTTTCATTATCCTCGCTGTAATACGCCCAAGAGTGTAACGAGTTACGGGGCCCATCTCCGCGTCATTGCGCCCTGGCAACACAGCTCCTTTCGGAGAAATATCGCAGCGGAGGCGAGCCACTGGCACCACTTTGTCCGATTCGACTAGCCCGAGATTTGAACTTCAGACTTCCCGCTCCAGAGACTAACGCGTTACCGCTCGACCAACTAGCATAGAATCAGTAGCGTAGCCAGGGGGAGGGCGGAGGGAGCTCGAGCCTCCTTATTGGCCTGAAAAGTATGCAAAATAGCACTTTTTTGTGCTTTTGAGGCCGATTTTTGCTCCAAAAATGAAAACAGCCCCCCCAAAGGGATTTGGGAGCCGAAGTTGTGAAAGACTTGCCGTTGTTTGGACCAGAATAGTGGAGTATTTTGGTTCCGGAGCTCACCCAAAGTCTGTGAAGACCTTTTTTTTTGAGATCACCTGATTTCGGCCAGAAAAACCTTCAAATTTCTGATTTCGGCCGGAAAAAAACCCTTCAAAATTAGGTGAAGACCTTTTTTTTTTGGAGTTTACGTAAATAAACGCCTCAATCTCGTTTAAGACTAATGAAAATTTGGGTCAAGTTCGTTTACGGTTGTATCAAACTTCCAAAAAAGCCCCCCTCCTTTGCGAAATCCTGCCTACGCGCCTGCATAGAATTCACGCAGTGAAGAAGCTTTGTGCGCGTGGAGACTAGAAATCAACGGTCATGTATGTCAGACTACGTTAGAACATTATTGGTAACGATATTGAAAGCTAAAAAACAAATATTCATAAACATTTCAGTGAAAACTTCTTTGCACGATTTTCAACACAGTTCTGTCATCATAAAAAGTTTCTTTTTTCTACATAGCTTTTAATTTAAACTCTGCATCAGAATATACATGGGTCACAAAATTTTACACCTTTGATTTTTTCAATAATCTTAAGTCGCTTTGAAAAAAGTTCGAGAACCAATGGTCTACTCTACAGTTTGTAGCAAAAGTACGAAACGAAACTTGGTTAGTATTTGCAGCTCAGTGGAATAAATCAGCGAGTTTAATTTTTTGACAAAAAATTAGCAATTACGGTATAAGAAATGAGTTTGAGATTAAAAAGATTCACGATATATGAAATAATCGCGGCGGTTTAATTATTACAACAAAATTAATTTCGGTTACACAATTTTCGAATTGAAAGTTTTATACAAAATTTTGTATTAAGTAGGCTAGCACAACGCAAAAGTGTGAAGTCTTTGTGAAAATAGCTTTTAAGAAAATTAAAGCCGTCAATTTGTGACAGAAAAGCACGTTGTTTATCGTATTTGATGAATTCAAAAACCTATACTTTACTTTTAACAGAATTTTAAACAACATAACTTATGATAGTCCTTGAATTATCATTTATTGTTTCATTAATTTTGTAGTGGCAGATATTCATAGCGTAGAGCCATTAATATTTTTGTCGAACTTGAACTCGAAAAAATTTAAATTTTCGAACTCGAACTTGGACTTGCTAAAATAGACCGAACTCAAACTTGAACTCGAATAAAAATCAATCGAGTTAGCAACCAACGAAATATGTTTCGGGAAAAAATTTTATTGCTTTAAGTCTTCTCTCAGCATAATCGTAGTTGCGCGCTTGGAAATCCCTCCCACCTCCTAATTAAAACTCCTGGCTGCGTTTTTGTAGCTGCCTTTAATACGGTACTTCAAATATGCAAATAGCTTTTTACGATGTTTTTGTAATTTTATTTCATTAAGTTTTAGTCAGTTTTATTGACACGTAATTCCTGACGAAAATAAAGGTAACCAGGCTTCAAGCTTTGAGTAAGAGGCATTAAGTTTAGTTGAAAGCTCTCTTTTTTTTTGTGAAAATCTACATAAAATGACGTCGTTGAGATGTTTTGATGAAGTAATCATCACTTCGACTAAAGCACTTTGTCATCTGAATCAATTAATATAATCATAAAACCAACTTATGAGCAAACTTGAGCTCCAAAAATTTTTTTTCAAAAAATCGAAAAAACTATTGATGACGTCATTTTTCCGGTCTCGGTCGTGGTCTCGAACTTTGCTGGTCTTGGTCTCGAAGCCAAAAATCGAGATCGAGGCCGGTCTCGGTCTTGGTCTCGGAAAAATTTTGCGGTCTCGGTCTTGGACAAGTCGGTCTCGACTACAGCCCTGTTAATTACCTATAACATTGAAGACCAGGAGGCCTGCGCCCCAATCAATTAACATGTATAACAACCCAGGTGAAATTAAGGAGGCTTTGTCCTGGGAGTTGCTTCCTCAGGCCCTCATCTAATCTTTTTATGAACGTAATGCAATAACTAGGGCCGGATTTACTACATGGCACAGTGCCAGGGCCCCGCGCTCAGATGGTAAGACTTTTTTTTTGGTCTTCACCTATATTTGGCAGGAAGATGTTGCCAAAATCCTCAAAGTACCACGGGCAACAAGCAATGTAAATCCAGCCTGGGAAGAACATGGTTAGTAAGTGTAAACATCTAATGTACCATTTTTCAATAACAATTTATCTCCACCTCGCCAGTTTTTACGCACAAAATACTTGAAAAAAATTAGCAAGGGGAAATGTTCATTGAACAAAATATTGAATTTGAATTGAGGAGTCCTGGGCCTCCTGGCTGTACATGTACTCCTATAACTGGTTAATTTCACGACAAAACAAAAATCTCTAAGGAAAATCTTCGAGTAGATTATTATTTACAGCTAAAGTATAACTGGAGGCAATGTTCCCTACTTCCCCCTATCTGGGCCAAATAAATCACTTACAGTTAAAATTAAATAACAAATTGCAAGACTTTTAACGTGTTTTGGACTTAAATTCCAAGTAAAAGAAGCATTGAACAATTTAATTTTTTCGATTGGCTTTCAAATGTTAAAAATCTAGTTCTTTCAAATGGCTGTGAACAAGTGCGAAATGTGATCCTATGGCATTAAAATAGCTTTTTATTTCAAAAAATTACAAAAAAATCGCCCAAGCGGCTGATGGCTTCGCCCCCAGACCCATAAAGCTTCTGGCAGCTGGGGGCTCCGCCTCCAGACCGTTGATACGTTTGAGTTACATCAGCTTCTCAACACGTATCCCGAGTTTGACATTTGCACTTTTTAACAATTAGTTTACCTCTTCAACCTTTAGCAAAATGCTGGTTGATTGCCAACAACAGGCCAAGGCTTTAGATCTTCCATGCTACGATATCTTTACCCCACAAAAAGTTCCTCTTTTGAAAATTTATGTTGACGTCATTGCATGTGATTTGTAGTTTGGTAGACCCTTAATCAAATTTGTAGACCCTTAATCAAAAATCCTGGCTACGCTTATAGCATAAGCATAGCCAGGGGGCCCGGGCCCCTTCCCAATTGAAATGCTACCAATTATAAAAATGTCACAAAAAAGACTATTGTTTCTTTTGTTTTAGTTTCTTTTAGCATCTTCGCGTACAACAGTACATGCGTACAGCAGTAATTAACAATAATATTGATCCAGGGGGCCCGGGCCCCCTAAATTTAGTTTTTACCCACCAATTTAAATGGGCCCCCGACAATAATATTTAAATGGCCCCCCACAATAATATTGATCCAGGGGGCCGGGGCCCCCTCAATTCAATGTTTGCCAACCAATTTAAATGGGTCCCTTACAATAATATTTAAATGCCCCCCCTACAATAATATTTAAATGGCCTCAATTTAAATGGGCCCCCAACAATAATATTGATCCAGGAGGCCCAGGCCCCTTCAATTTAATGTTTGCCAACCAATTTAAACGTATAAAGTGGCTAACTGAGACCCTCACCTAACCTTTTTATGAACGTAATGCAATAACCAGGGACGGATTTAATATATGGCGCAGTGCCAGGAACTCTGCGCTCAGACAAGACTTTTTTTGGTCTTCACCTGTATTTAGCAGAAAAATATTGCAAAAATTCCAAAGTGCCAGCGGCCCAACTCAATGTAAATCCGGCCCGCGCAATAGCATGGTTTGTAGGCGTAACTTTCTATTGAACATTTTTCAGTAATAATTTACCTCCACCTCGCCAGTTTTTATGCAACAGAATACTTTTGAAAAAAATTAGCTACGGTAAGCGGAATGCTCATTGAACAAATTTTTAAATTGAGAGGGCTTGGGCCCCGTGGTCGTATATGTACTCCAATAACTGGTTGTTTTCATGACAAAACAATAACCTCTAAGAAAATGTTGTACTGGATTGTTATTTACTGCTAAAATTTTGCAGGAGGCAATGTACCTTACTTCCCCCTACCTGGGCCAAATCACTTACTAAATTTAACCCCAAAATGCAAGATTTTGAAAGTGGTTTGGACTTAAATTGCAAGTAAAAGGAGGACTAAACAACTTAATTTTTTCAATTGGCTTTCAAATGTTAAAAATGTAGTACTTTCAAATAGTCTGAATACGTTTGAAATGTGATCCAATGGTATTAAAATAGCTTTTTTTTTCCAAAAAATTACGAAAAATCGCCCAGCGGCTGCTGGCTTCGCCCCCAGACCCCCGTCTGTGACACGTTTGAATTGCAGTAGTACACTTCTTTACTCAAACATGTCACCCAATTTAAACATTTTCGCATTTTAACTATTGGTTTAAGCCTTCTACTTCAACGAGTTCCTAGTTACGTACCAACACCAGGCCACGGCTTCTGATCTTCCATTCTGTGATAGCTTTGCCAAACAAAAAATTCCTTTTTCGAAGTTTCTGATGACGTCATTGCATGTGATTTGTGGTTTGCCCCCTCCAATCAAAAATCCTGGCTACGTCTATGATTCCAAGATTATACATATACAGCGCTGTTGCTCTGCCCAAACAATTGAAAAATATTTTTAGCAGTTGTTCAACTTGAAAAAAGCTTTGCTTTTTCTACTATCAGTCGAGGATTTTGCAAGCTTAGAACAACGCATGGCTCGGAGTATCTTTCTTCAAACCAATTACAGTACATACCGTCATACAGACACAGTACGCTTGAACGCATTATTTTGAAGTAGAAATGCATCTGACGTTACAATGAGATATTTATTACGTACTAACACAGGTTACGAACATCTCGCAAAGAAATTCAAGCGAACAGTTTTAACGTGAGACGGTTCGGAAATGGCAGTTTGTCTTCGAAGTTTTTTTGTTCGTTATAGCGCCTTTTAGCGAGCGAGAATGGCTTTTACAAGCTCGCAGATACGGCTGCCAAGTGGGCCCTGATGCTTTCAGTTTTATTTTATTCCATAATTTGATATGACTATATTTTCTGTGACTATTGTCAGACCAGTCGCTATACCGCACAGTAGCGTAGCCAGGGGAGGTGGGGCATAAGTATTGGCCTTAAAAGTATGCAAAATACCACGTTTTTAGTGCTTTTGAGGCCGATTTTTGCTCCAAAAATGGAAATAGCCCTCCAACGGGATTGGCGATCCGAAGTCGTGAAGGACTTCCTGTGATTTGTACCACAAAACTGGAATTTTTTTTTTGGATCTCACCTAAAGTTGGTCAGAAAAAGTGACTGAATTTGGGTGAAGACCTTTTTTTTTTGGAGACCACCTAATTTTGGCCGAAAAAAAACGTTTAGACTCCGGTGAAGACCTCTTTTTTTTTGGAGATCACCTCAAATTGGACGAAAAACCGACTCAAACTGATCAAAGCTCGATTAAAATCTGGGTCAAGATCGTTTGATGGTTTTTCCAGTATCCAAAACAGCCCCCTCAAAGCAAATTCCTGGCTACGCGCCTGATACCGCATAGCGATGCGTCTGCCGACCATGCTGGAGGCTGGCTGGCGGGTTTTGCGTCTCTTCGCTCGAATTCGTTTTGTATTCCCCCTCTTGGTGGCGATTGCCTTAGATAACCGCACGGTCTTTTGTATCGTCTCCAGCTAAATGTAATTCTAACCTGTGATATTTTCATGATTAGTTAAACAACTGAACTGAACTAGCGAGTTTTTTTATTCGAATGGTTTAATTGATGGTGGAATAAAGCTGACTGGGAGGGTGGATGCGGGTTCGCTGGTGTGGTCTTCGCGGGTTCTGTTGGCGCTTCTTGTGGCCCATTCCATTGCTACACTTTAATTAAAAAATTACACATACGCACTCAGGCGCGTAGCCAGGATTTGGAAAAGGGGGGGGGGCTGTTTTGAAAGAGTGAGAAAAGTGCAAATGACCTTGACTCGAATTTTCATTGTTCTTGAATCAGTTTCACACGGTTTGTCCGAAAATTGAGGCGAAGTTTGTCGGAAAGCTCAGAAATTCAAAGTTTTTTTCGCCCAAAATCAGGTGGTCTCCAAAAAAAAAAAAAAAAAAAAAAAAAAAAAAAGGTCTTCACCGAAATTGGGACTGATTTTTCGGCCGAAATCGGAAATTCAAACGTTTTTTCCGCCCAAAATTAGGTGGTCTCCAAAAAAAAGGTCTTCACCGAAATTGGGACTGATTTTTCGGCCAAATCCGGAAATTCAAACGTTTGAGGGGGGCTGTTTTCCTATGGGGGGGCTATTTTCAATTTTTCACAAAAAATCGGCCTCAAAAGCACCAAAAACGGGCGATTTTGCATACTTTACAAGCCAATGGAGGGAGCTCGAGCCCCCCCCCCCCCCCGCTTCATAGGTGGCTGCTCGACTCGATGACCGAGAGGTTCCATCGCAGTTTCATGTCACAATTCAACTCCCTTTTTTTGTGTGTTGTTTTGCGCTAAATAAACATGATTATGACTATAAGCATCTTAAATAGGGCAGGATAATAACAAGTTTCTTTGATAACGGCTCTTCCCCATAGGTGGGCACAAGTCCGTTAATCGTTAATCCGTTAATAACGAAGCTAACTTTTTCATTAACTCGTTAATCCGTTAAAAAGTTTTTTCATGTTAACGGACTAAATTAACTTCCGTTAAGTGCTGTTAACGGACTAAAGTAACTTCCGTTAAGTTCTGTTGACGTCCGTTAAGGTTTTTATCGTTAATATCTTGCAGCTTCGTGGTGCATTTGAACTTGTTTTTATCTTGAAATTAGATTAGACTGTAAAATGTAACTTTCAAAACACAAAAAGACCACCATAGCAATAAATATTTCCTTACAATCACCTCAACAGCGTCAATACGTGTTCTAGAAGCGAGTGAATAAAACGAAATGTATATTACACGCAAAATGTTAACGGATTAACGGACTTTATTAACTTCCGTTAATTAAAGCTGAAAATAACGGATTAACGTTAACGGAGGTGTGAAGTTTGTTAACGGACTAGTGGTTAAGGAAGCAAACGTTTTGCATTAACTTGCCCATCTATGCTCTTCCCTAATGGAGCTAAACAGGTTTAATCGGAAATTGAAAGCAAAACCTAACGACATGAGCAGGGACGTATTTAGGGGTGGGAGCCATTGGGCCATGGCCCCCCCTTTGGGTCGCCTGGATAGTATAATTAGCATATAATAGTATGCAAAATTGCGGCATGCCCCCCCCCCCTTTGTAAGTTTGGCAGAAATTTTGATCACACCGGTAGCGTAGCCAGAAAGGGGCGGTTGGGCTATAGCCCTTTTCCCATTGGCATGTCGACCAAAATGCAGAATGGGAAAATACTACGTTTTTAGCACTTTTGAGACTGTTTTATGCACTGGAGTGGACTACATAGTGATTTAAAACATCTTTTGAAGCATATATTCAGGGGGGAGGGCTAATTTGTCAAAAATAAAACTAACAAATAAATGAAAACTTTGAAAAATGGTAAGAAATAAGCAATTAAATTTGATCGCAAGTGTAAAAATGCCAAACATAGGTGTCATCAACAAATTTACTATAAACTAAGGAATAGAGGGGAGGGCTATTCAGTATTAGTTAAATCTCTTTTCATTAGCCATCCCCCCAATTATTTTTCTCTATAAACTGTATACGAAATAGATTACTCCGTGTGAGTTTTATTGAACTATTCGATTTTATAATTTACCAGCATCAAACAAGAGAACTAACATTTTATCATTAGCCACCTCCGAAATATCTTATTTATGCCACCAGTTTAATCATGTTTGCACTGCCAATTGCTAAGCCACGCTTTAAAAGCATTATTTTTAATCAAAATAGCCCTAAAATCATGATATTTTTGCAAAAAAATGCAAAAATTTCGAGCGCAGGGGACTCCGCCCCCAGACCCTTGTGCCTCCAACGGCTGGAGGCTTTGCCCCCAAACCCCCAGCCTCCGGCGGCTGGGGGCTTTGCCCCCAGACCCCCAAAACAGCTCCCCCATTGCGAATTTCTGGCTACGCACCTGGATCACACAAAGGGTATGTTTCATTCGTTTGTTGTAGGCCTACACCCAACTCTGGCCAAAAATCGGACTAAGTTTGAGTGAAGACCTTTTTTTTTTCTTTTTTTTTTTTTTTTGCTCTTCAGCTGATTTTGGGCAAAATATCGGCCTGAATTTGGGTGCAACAATTTCTTATTCTGATCTTTGTTCTTCTCAAATTTTCTGAAGTTCCTGGCCCCCCTTTTCAAAATCCTGCGTACGCTACTGGACATGAGGCCATAAGCGTAGCCAGGGGGGCCCCCCTCCCCCCTGCAATCGAAATGCCTGCAATGATAAAAATGTGGTAAAAAAGCCTTGTTTCTTCAGTTTCGGTTTATATTAGCATCTTCGCGTACAACAGTACACGCGAGTAACTAGATGGGAGCTTGCTAAGAAGCAATCTCAGTGAATGACCGACGCACGTTGAACAATGAGATTCTCAAAACAAAAAACTTTCGATTTCGCGTTAAGAAATTAATTAGAAATATCTTCTGGGAAAATAGGGTTTGAAATTTCAAACATTATCAATATATATACTGTATATTTAATTGACAACATAGTGACTCATCATAATAAAAAAAAACCATCTTATCCAAGCCGAAGCAGTCAGAACTATGTCAAAATATTTGTCTCTTAAACAACTGCTGATATCAAAAAAAAAACAAAAAAAACCCTATTATGAGCCTTTCAAAAAATTGATTTTTTTTTTTGTTATTTGGGGGTTTCCGGGGGAGTGGTACCCCCAAACTATGTCAAAATATTTGTCTGTTAAATATCTACTGATATCAAAAAAGCTGACACCTTAGGTTGAGCCGTTCAAACATTGATTTTCGTGGGGTCTTCGAGGATGGGTACCCCAAAATCATGTCAAAACATACGTATGTTAAATAACTACTGATATCAAAAAACACTGCCACCAAAAGTTCAGCCATCAAAAAATTGATTTTTGGGGGTCATTAAGGGGGTTCGCGGGAGAGGTGGTACCTCCAACCTATGTCAAAATATGAGCCTGTTAAATATCTACTGTTATCAAAAAACACTGCCACCCTAAGTTAAGCCATTCAAAAATGTGATTTTAGGAGATCCGTTTGGAGGGTTTCAAATGGGAGGGTACCCGCAAAGTATGTCGAAATATGTGTCTGTTAAATATCTGCTGATATCAAAAAACACTGGCATCCAAAGTTAAGCTGTTCAAAAATGTGATTTTTTGAGGGCCATTTGGGGGTCTCCGGGGGGATGGTACCCACAAAGTATGCCAAAATATTTGTCTGTTAAATATCTATTGATTTCAAAAAAAACTGGCACCCAAAGTTCAGCGGTTGAAAAAATTGATTTTTGGAATGTCCATTTGGGGGAGTTCTCGAGAGGGTGTGGTACCGCAAAACTATGTCAAAATATTTGTCTGTTAAATGTCTACTCTTATCAAAAAATACTGGCACACTTGGTTAAACCGTTCAAAAAATTGATTTTTGAGAGGTCCATTTGGGAGGGTGCCTAGGGGTGTGGTACCCCTAAACCATGTCAAAATATTTGTCTGTTAATCATCTACTGATAGCAAAAAACACTGTCATCCTAGGTTATGCCGTTCAAAAAAGTGATTTTTGGGGGTCCATTTGGGGGCCCTCAGGGGGTGTGTTATTCCCGAACTATGTCAAAACATTAGTCTGTTACAAGCGCCTAGCCAGGAATGTGCAATGAGGGGTGCTTCGGAAGCTGGAAACAACATCAAACAATCTTGACCCAGATTTTGATCGGTCTTCAATTAGATTGAGTCGGATTTTGTGTCGAAATATAGGTGATCTCCATAAAAAAAGGCCTTCAGCCAGGCTAAAATCCAGTTTTTCAAGTTGAAATCACATCAGGTACTTGACCAATTCCCATTGCCAATACCGGGGGGGAGCTGTTTTTGTTTTTAGTGCAAAAATCGGCCTCAAAAGTGCTAAACACGGGGTATTTTGCATACTCTTCAGGCCAATAGGGGGGGGGCTACAGCCCCCCTTGCTACGCTACAGGTCTGTTAAATATCTACAATTATCAAAAAAAAACCGGCGCCCTAGCTGGAGCCATTCAAAAAATTGAGTTTTTGGGGAGGTTTCCGGGGGAGTGGCCCCAAAAAATTTCCTGAAACAAATTTGCGTTTGCAGCTCTACATCTTCCCGCAAAAATTAGATTCGATGTTTTGTGGTTTAGAAGAAGAGCGTACAAGGTTTAGGAAGAAAAAAAAGGAAAAAAAGGGGAAAAATAAAAAAAAAGGAAAAAAATGTTATCGCAGCTAAAAGTGGGTTGGTGGGGATAGCAGGGTATCTTAGGGCATATAACCGTGTGAAATATTTTTGCCGTAGTTAAAAGCGGTGAATCATCCAGCCAATTCCGGTGGTTTACAATAGCTAAAATTGAACAATAATTTTTGATATTTTTTGTTTTGATTTTGGGGCTGCGTTTGCAAAGATATTCAACAAATACAAAAAGATATCCCCCGAAAAAAGTTTTTTGAAACTCTGAGTTTTGTTCTTTCCGCCAAAACCACAGTTCTCTAAACTATTAGGCCTACTGTGATCTTATTAAACTATTAGGCCTAACTACCTCTAAACTATTGATGGATTGCACGTGACGTCATCGCGCTGCTAGCCAAACCGCGAACGTCAAAATCGCGAATCGGTGCTATGTAAATGCGTGCAAAACCGCTGACAGCGAAGATATGGAGCGTATTTTCAGGCTATAAAAGAGTTGATTCTTTGCAACATTAAAGTTAAATGCTAGACAAAAGCCTGTAAAAACTGAAAAAGATTTTAATTAGCAAGAATTCGGTTTTGTTTGTTTTTTTCAGTGACGTGAATCCGGCTTGCTGTTAAGTAACCTATTAGAATCATGTCATATGGATGGTGGTAGCTAGTTTTGGTAATCAAATTCGTGGCTTAGTATTGACAGCGTTATAATGGAACAGTTGTATCTCCTTTATTTGTGACAAAATTAGCGCATTTTTAAACTTTTGTAATTTCAGAAGTTTATTTCGCAGGATCGTGGTGATTTTTTGCATTTCGTGTAGTGATTAGCGGCTTATCGCTATCATTATTGGTTGCTAGGAGTTAAAATGCATAGCAGTTGTTTTCATTGAATTATTTCGTAGATATGTCATTTAAACTTTAAAGTAATGATTTACCTGGCCTCATTGAAACGGTGTAACTTTGATCGAGTCTTAATTTGCATTTGTTTCGACTTGAGCTGGTGATGTTAAATATTATTTATAAATAGTGCTTAAACTAAACATTAATCGGCCATGTGTTACTGCTGTGACGTAGAATTTTAAGTATTTTAGGATATGGCCGAATTTACGATTTGAACCAAAGCTAAAAACCGGTCAAAGTGGTCAATAGCAGGCAATGGACGATGAGAATTTACAAAAAGCGTAACTTTTCAGATCCGCTGAGCTATGTAAGCAACTTAAATCGCTCGTGGTAAAGTGGCGGATTTAGGGGGGGTGGGGGATGCATGACCTTTTTTTTTTGGAGACCACTTGATTTTGGGCGGAAAAAACGTTTGAATTTCCGATTTCGGCCGAAAAATCAGTCTCAATTTCGGTTAAGACATCCCAATTTTTGAGGTTTTGTGCTTAAAATTTTTATTATCCCCCCCACCAAAATTTTCTGGATCCGCCACTGTCGTGGTAATTACCAATTAAGGCCAGGCTATCTATAAAAGTGTTACTTTACAATCAAAGTCTTTAAATATGCCCACTGAAGGAATTATACGTTGATTTACGGTAACGTCCAATGCTTTGTAATGGCATTTTGACGTCCAATCGTTTTGGCGGGAAAAAGCTATGACGTAGCTGCAATCCATCAATTTGGCTTAATAGTTTAGAGATAGTTAGGCCTAATTAGGCCTAAACTATTTAGAAATGAACTATTTAGAAACAAACTATTTCTAAACTATTACACCTACCACAGTTCTCTAAACTATTAGGCCTACTGTAGTTTTGGCGGGAACAACAAAACTCAGAGTTTCCACAAATTTTTTTCGGGAGATATCTTTTTGTATTTGTTGAATATCTTTGCAACTGCAGTCCCAAAATTAAAACAAAAACTATCAAAAATTATAGTTCAATTTTAGCTATTGTAAACCACCGGAATTGGCTGGATGATTCACCGCCTTTAAGCTGCAAACGCAAATTTGTCTCCCGAAATTTTTTTTGGGATTACTCTTCTGGGAACTCCCCCAAAATAGCGCCCCAAAAATCAGTTATTTTGAACGGCTTAATCTAGGGTGCCAATGTTGTTTGATATCAGTAGATATTTAATAGACACATATTTTGACATAGTTTGGGGGTTTTATCCCCCTCGGGACCCTCCAAAATCAATTTTTGAAATGCCTAACCTAGGATGGCAGTGTTTTTTGACATCAGTAGATATTTAAGAGGCAAATATTTTGACATGGTTTGGGGGTACCCACCCCTAGGGACTCCCCCAAATGAACCTCCCAAAAAATTACTATTTTGAACGGCTCAAGCTAGGGCGCTTGTTTTTTAATATCATTAGTTATTTAACCCCATGATTTAACAGACAAATATGTAAATATTTGAGCGACAAATATTTTGAAACAGTTTGGAGGTACCACCCCTTTGGAAACCCCACACATGGAACTCCCAAAAATTAATATTTAACATGCGTTGGTTGTTCAATGGGCTTGCTTCTAGTAAGCTCCCATTTAGCTCAATATTTTTTTGTTGATTCTTCAATTCGTTCGGAGTAAAAAATCGAAGCTAGCAACTCCGGTTAGATTTCGAGTTTTCTTTGTTGATGGTTACAGCAGTGTATAGGCTGGTTACCGCCAAGTTTCGAGGGTGCATAGTGTGTAATCGTAGTTACATTTTATTCACCATGTTGCCTTGGCCGAGAGACAGCAAAGGGACCTTTCGGTCTTCGACTCAAGCTGCCCACTTGTCTACCACACATGGTGGAGGCTTCACACTGTCCCGTTATGGGTTATTAATTGCTGAACGTCAATCAGGGAAGCCGTGAATACCAATTTTTCTAGTCTTTGGTTCGACCCAACCGGGAATCGAACCCATATCTACCGTTTCAGTAGCTGATGCTCTATCCACTCGACCACTGATCGTGCTCTTTTCTCAAAGTTCCAGGTCCTGATTTGTGAGCAGAGTTGGAAGTCGATGCTGTTTAAAAAAAGCAAAGACGAATCGATAATTAATTAATGCAAAAAGGAAAGAACTGTTGATAGTCAATATTGGAATTAAAAAGCAAGGACTAAAGATTAGTAATCGATGCCGACAAAAATTTTTTTCTATTTTTCATTAGGATTCACCAAAATGTTTGCTGTATTGACCATTAAATGAAACTAGTGAGTCGAAAAGCTACAATTCAGAGTTACAGTTCTATATATAAGATATAAAAAATTCACTTTTAGGATAGTTATAGGGAGCAATATAGAATAAGAGAAACAGAAGGGTGTAAGCTCACGCAGACTCAACAAGAACAAAAGTAAAGTATAAAGATTCTACAAATTGATACCATTTTAGCAAAAAGCTTAGAAAAGACGATACAGTAATTGATAAAAAAATTGAAAGCAAAGAGTCTGCGATAGTTGATAACTGAAAAGCAAACAATGTAGTATCGATTACTAATCGATATTTTCAATCCTGCTTGTGAGTATGGTTGCTCGTACGCATAGGTTTAGTGTACGATAACTAAAGGAGGCTGATTTTTATGGTACACTGTACAGGTATCTAATAGCTGATTGTTTTATTCTGCAGTTCTACCCAGGATAATCTGGATCTTCATTATTTCAAAGTTCCTGACTGGCTGGAAGCACTTAATCGATCTAGGCTGGTCATATTTCATTAAATAATAAAAATAATGTACTGATCCAGCACAATTGTGCCACGGTAAAAATAAAATCAATCATCATACCACCAGCAATGTGACAGTTCTGTCATGGTGAAATATAGCATCAATTGCCATACCATCAGCAATGTGACCAAGCAGTACAGGAAGAAACAGAAGTTTTCATAAGTAGCATCCACAGGAAGTTGACAATCATCTGGGGTGAATATTAAATCATTCATACAACATTAAAGTTAATATACAAGTAATTTTAGACCAAAATTAATACCACAGTATGAAAATAAGAACATACATTGGGTTAGATATAAAATTAAGGACCAGTAAAAAAACATAAGCAGACTAATTGTGGAAACAAGACTAGAACTTATATGGTATGTTATCATATTCATAGTGCCAATTCATAGCAATATTAAAAAAAAAACAAGTACAGTCAAACCTCGGTTATCGAACGCTTCAGTTCTCGACCAAATCGGTTTTCGAACAATAAATTCGAGATTTTTACGTTTCAGACTTCGAACAAAAATTCGGTTCACGACCAAACCGAAAGAAGCCGAGCAAACACGAATGCGCCATGTTGCTGCATATGTCGGCTTTTTTCACACGATTTTTGGTGTAACTGATCTGTTGTATTTTTTTTACTGCTTGATTAGTAATTTCTGCAAATTTTTTCAAAATTTTTCGTATTGTACTGCATCTTAACCTTTAATGTTTTTGATGTTTTAAAAATAAAACATAAGAAGTGTTTACTTTTTGTTTTTTTTTCATCATCTTAGATTGGAAATCTTTATTAAAATAAAATACAATCTACTTCAACCTATTTTTATTTGTGGTACTACAGTACACAGTACAGTTTATGGTGTAAAATAGTAAACAAATACTTTACAAAAGTTGTTTTCTAGAGTTGGAACGGATTAAAATTATTAGCATTATTTTTAATGGGAAAAATTGTTTCGGATTTCGAACAAATCACTTTTCGAACAGCCTTCTGGAACGGATTATGTTCGAAAACCGAGGTTTGACTGTATAAGATTAATTGTAAGTAGGCTACCAGTATTGAAAAATTTATTTCTGGTATGCAATATATACCAACTGAAACAGAACAAGGGCAAAACCAACAGAAATATCATGTGTAATGAAATGTTTAGACAGTTTCTTCAAACCAATGTAATGCTATAACACAACGTCGTAGCTATAACAATGCTATAACAAAACAAACAAATAATCATAGGTGGGCACAAGTTCGTTAATAATGAAGCTAACTTTTTCATTAAGTCGTTAATCGGTTAAAAAGTTTTTTCATGTTAACGGACTAAATTAACTTCCATTAAGTTCTGTTAACGAACTAAATTAACTTCTGTTAAGTTCTGTTAACTTCCGTTAAGGTTTTTATCGTTAATATCTTGCATCATTCATTCATCGGACCTGTACAAACCAGTTTGCACTGGTAACACTTGTTGCACATTAGCACGAGTTTTATAGAAGAGAGCAAAGAAACGAGCTCTTTTTTGTGGCAAATAATAAGCTGCAGCCTCATACGTCAAATTATCGCTGTTCACAATTTCCAAAGGTTTTCTGATCGCAGCTTTAGTGCATTTGAACTTATTTTTATCTTGAAATTAGATTAGACTGCAAAATGTAACTTCCAAAACACAAAAAGACCACAACAGCAATAAATATTTCCTTACAATCAGCTCAACAGCATCAATACGTGTTATAGAAGCGAGTGAATAAAACGAAATGTAAATTACCGACAAAATGTTTACGAATTAACAGACTTTATTAAATTCCGTTAATTAAAACTGAAAATAACGGATTAACGTTAACGGAGGTGTAAAGTTTGTTAACGGACTAGTGGTTAACGAAGCTAACGTTTTGCATTAACTTGCCCACCTATGCAAATAATGAATTAAATAGAAACATGAAAAAAATTGTGTAATCAGGTAATTATTGTTAGATAGAATGGAAGATATTTTTTTATTATAATCAGACTAATGCTGAGTAAAGAAAAAATTTAAAATGATCAAAAGTTACAAAATAATAAAATCAGAAATCATATCTTCATGCAGTATGTCAACAGCAATATAAGATTTTAAATAACAGCCTGACACAGATTGTGGTGCTTTATTTATTCATTCAAAAGACTTTTAAATTGCAAAATCGAAGAAGCACAAACAAAATGATAAGAAATACTCCACAAATTAACAACTCTGATAGAAAAAGAATATTTACGAATAATTAACTGAAAACGTTGTTTGGACAATTTATATTGGAGGCTGTGTGTGTTTTTTTTTCAGGCTAGCCTGCGTGCCTATCAAAGGCTGTTTTCAGGTCTACTGTGTTTTGCCTCAGCCCTGCAGCCCTTGAATAGTGTTTAGTAAATAGCCTAGGCCTATCGTACTTAATCCGTTATTGATTATGGTATTGCATTCATCATAAATTCATGTGCAACAATGAGCAGTGACAAATTAGTCGTAAACAGCCATAGCCTATCTTCTGTTTTGATTGACAACCCAGAAAATGTTTCAATTCACCTTAGTTATGTTTGTATTTTTCATGAAGTTTTTTGAAAACCTTCTGTAAATACTTTAACATAGTTTTTGTAACAATACTGAATCCGCTTTGTGACCTTGACTGAAATTTCATAGCGTACCTAAAAAAATGCATTCTAGATGAATTGATTGAAACATCTCTGAACAACCACAACAAAAAATATAATTTACGATTGATGATGTGTTGAACTACTGTTCCTAACATTTTACATGCTCAATGCTGTTGCATAAAACAGTCTTTATTTACTATAATTCACACTTAAAAGCAAGGCCTTATGTATAGAAAGCAAACACTTCAGATTTTTTAAAAATTGATATTTGGATTTTTTAAAAATTGATATACAGTATTGGTATGACTTATGTCATCCACTGTACCAGAAATTGAAATTACCATAAGGCAATGCTAGATCAGGGATGTTAAATATCAGAGGTGACATGTTACCCTTACCCCGACCAATAATGAAGATGGCATAATAGCCTTTCATTATCAGTAACAAGTAATCAATAGGCGTAACCAATGCTTTATTTTTCAGTGTCACTCAAATCTGTTTTTGTATTTGTATGTCAGATTGTTTAGTCACTGGTACTAATCAATGAGAGCTGTTGTAGTGTTATAAAATGGTATACTGCATCAAAAATCTTTCATTTAATCAGGACATGTCCTGCTTTTCATGTGCCATGGATAGTGGAGTAAAATTGTACAATGCAGAACCATTGGTAGAAAAATGTCGAATTGATGCAGATCAAATAGGAAGCATAGGAAAAGTGGCAATGTATATTCGCTCCAATCTATTAGCTGTTGTCAGTGGTGGATTACATTCAAAGTTTCCTTCCAATGTTGTACGCATTTGGGATGACAAGTTGAAAAAATTTGTGATTCAGTTTACATTTGGCAGTGAAGTGTTAAATGTTCAACTGTGTCGAGGAAAGTTAATTGTTGTTTTGCGAGACTGTGTGCATGTTCTGAGTTTTCCGAATGGTTCAAAACCAATATTGCAACTTGACACTAAAGAAAATCCTTTAGGTTTATGTCAAGTTAGCCAGGCAAGTGATCGACAAGTGTTAGTTACTTTGGGTCATAAATGTGGCTCTCTGCAACTTACTGATTTGTCCAAAATAAGGGAGAAAGACTCAGGAAATATTATGGCTATTAATGCACACAAAACCAACATTGCTTGTCTAGCTATTAACAATCAAGGCACAATGGTAGCTACTGCTTCAGAGAAAGGAACATTACTACGTTTGTTTGATACTCAAACCCAACAAAAACTCATGGAACTTCGCCGAGGGTCTGACCATGCTGTGTTACACTCGATAAGTTTCAGCAAAGATTCTTCATATCTTTGTGCAGCTAGTGACAAAGGCACGGTCCACATTTTTGCCCTCAAAGACAAAGCATTGAATCGCAGATCTGCATTTGCTCGTGCAGGAAAAGTTAGCCCCTTTCAAGAATACACCGATTCCCAATGGAGTTTTTGCCATTTTACAGTTCCACCAGAATGCCCGTGCACTTGTGTGTTTGGCTCAAGTAATTCAGTGATTGCAGTGTGTGTCGATGGAACATACCACAAGTATGCATTCAGCTCTGATGGTGTCTGCAGCCGAGAGGCTTATAATACCTACCTTGAGCTTGAAAATGAAACAGACTTTTAATCATCTTGATATTATTTTCAGTGTTGCTTTTTTTACTGCAATAATCTTTTTGCGATGCACTGTTCTGTATGCCAATTGCCTAGTTTGCCACTTGTACCTTGATGTGTATGCAAAGCTAAATTGTTGTGTTTGTCTCTCGATCGCATCAAATGTTGTAACCAGCATTTAAACTAAAATATTGCATGGGAGGACGCTTTCGCAGCTGTGACCAGACGCATTCGGAATGCAGCAGCAATGTAGTGAAAAATTTCCCCAAATTCAAGAAAAATTCAAGGTTTAGTACGGATTTTGCCCCCAAATTCTAGTGAAGACCAAAATGGTCTTCATCACAGTTTGGTTGTATCTTCGGCCGGAATTTGGGATTTATTGAAATTATCAGCCACTTTTTTGTCTAAACATCCAAGACGCTTTTAGTTGGGGGGGAGGGCGCTGAATTCTCCTTAGGGGGATGCTAGATCTCGATAGGGGGACGCGTCCCCCCTACAATTTAAGTACTGGCTGTAACTATGGCCATTGATCAATAGAGCAGGCTTATTTTGTTCTTGCTCAGTTTTTGTACGGTATTTTAAATCTTGAAAAAAATCGTATTGTCCTCATTTTTTGTTCACATACCGTGCTGACAAGGCATTGAATCGGTATTCGTTAGGAAGGGCATACGGAACTGCAATCCGAATAAAATCAAGTGGCTACTGGCTCTATTATAATTACATGGTTAGAAGTACTGGGCTGCTATCAACCTTTGATCTTTGTTTTGAACTTAACTATGATGGAAAACTGTGGTTTGATCGATACAATCCTACTACTGTACCGAGGAAAGGACGGTGATATATGGAACGAATCTTATTTTCATGCACCGAGTATTTTTAAATATCTTTTTGTAGTAACACCGTAATTTCAACTATAAAATCACAGTAAACGGTTACAGTACAACAGTCTGTTCCAAGGACTCATCAGGTGCTACTGTAATCTGTACAAGAATTATGAAATGTAACGTCAAAAATCTCTAAAATTGGAGATTTTTGACGTTTTATAATCATTCTTTTACTGATTACAGTAACACCTGATGAGTCCGTAAGACGAAACAGACTGTTGTGCTTCCATTTACTGTGATTTTATAGTTGTATTTTGCTCTGATTTTACTTTGTATATCATTGTTTCTATGTACTGTTTTAGAAGCTTGGGTAAAGGCGTCGTTTTCAAGTCGGCAGCGTATCCGAATGGGTAACGGCGTCGTTTTTACCACGACCCTGATCGAATGGTCTGGGTTTAACCCGCATCCTGGTCTCGTTGTTGCATCCTTGGATAAGACGCTTTACGATGATTATCTCTGCTTGGTGGTTTCGAACAAGCAACAAATTCAGTGGACAAGAATTCGAAGAAATCCACAGGAACATTGAATCATCAATAACTTCTAAGCAGGTGCGGATTCCTCCAATCACGAAATAGTCGTTGTAATGAAGTGTGTGGATCGTCCAATAAATTAGCGTCTGATGCTGTCCGGTGACAGGAGGATAAATGTGCGCAACAGCAACAACAAACTAACCATTTTTTAACACCGTAATTGTAAATCCTGTGCTCCTAATACTAATCCTTCGATGTTGAGATCATTTAAAAGAAAAGAAAATATCAGTTGATGTTAGAGCCGTTTTTTGCTGCTCCACGAATGCACTTTGTTTTTTTTGCCTAGTTATTTTCTCCATGTCGAGGTTGGTGCTCTGTCCAACATATTACTTTCTTATTTTGCGAAAGCAAATTTTGATTTTACAGTGTTCCTGTAGTGCAGTGAAGATTCATATCAATTTGCATGGATTTACAAAGTGAAAGCTTTTCGTTGTCGTATTGTTATAAACCGTGGGTTCTCAACCTGGGGCCACGAGCACAAGATTTATTAACGGTAATTAACCTTTGCGAAGCTGCTGGATTTTCTGATTTGTTGACCACCAAAACGAAGTCTAGCAATCGTCTTGATGCGCGCAGTGTATTTGCCTGGCCCTGTCCAAGACAAGAGCCCAATATCAAACGCCTCCTCCAACGATGACAAGAACAAACGTCGCAATAACTGAGTCAATAAAACTGACTGTGATATTAAATTCTTCAATAATTTCTATGACTTTTCGTTGTTTTTTATTATTCTTCATGAACAAAGAAAGCAGCGACCAGCCATACGGGCTTATAGAAGTTACGTTCCACTTAATTTCAACACCGTTTACCGTTTATTTTTATTTAAATCTATATCTAACTTGCATATAAAATCTGCAGTACGTTGCAAAGCAATCGCTTCTCATATGAAAAGCATTGTTACAAAACTTGTAGCCTGAAGCCACTACAAATGAAATACAGATAGAAAATTTTGTTGCTGAGCAGGGGTGCCACTGGTGTTGAGAGTCTGTAGAAGGGGGCCACAAACCTTGAAAGATTAAGAACCACTGTTCTAAACAAATAATAGGATGGATAGATGATTCGATGTTGTACAACACCACTATTTCGAGCTTTCCTTTCATAAATAAACATTTCTTGCTGTTAAGTTGCTCAGTGTAGCCTTGATGATAACGGTTAAGGATTACGCAGTAAATAACTGTTCATTTCAATGTAAATCTGCGTCTGTCTTTACATGTATCATGATGCTGCAGAACCGCGATGATAGACGGTTGGCCCCTTGTCTTTTTCTCTTACAACGGCGCACGACTATTGACTGGTTTTGAGAGCGAACTATTTTCGATCACCAAGCAAATGCCAAACTTCCATTTTATATGCACGGCTCGCGGCCTTGCCAGCGTAAAATTAAACAAAGAATACCCTTGCGATGTATAAAACAAGCACGCCAAGTGTAGACCGATCTTTGAGAAAACATAAGCTAACCAGCTTAATGCTCACTGATCAAAATGTTGAATGAAATAATTTATTAATAGCAAATAAAATCTTTAAAACAACTTTAGTGTAGTAGCATAGTTGAAAATATTCATCTATATAACTTATCAGGGGCACCGGGATTGGGCTTCATCCAGGGAGCACCTTGCTGGGCCTTGGACCACATTTTTTGCCACGCTTTCTTGTGATTTTGCAAAGCCATCTACAACAAAGCAAAAATAATGTAAATTACCGAGTTCTCCAGTCCTCCACTAAAACGCCACTTGCAAATTTTGTCTCATGTTTCATTTGTTTATACGAGCTTGAAATCAATACAGAAACACTGCATGAAACGTTCGCGAATATGAAGAAATTTTAACATGTTCACTTTGTCGTTGTTTTCACTAGAAAACAAAAAAATCCAAAAAACGGAATAAAAGGTAAAATAATTCGGTTTACAAAAAGCTGTATTATAAAACTTATTCTCAAAACATCTTATAGACAGAGGTAAGCAATTAACAGAGGTGGAGTCGAGGACACAAGGCTCGAGGCCAAGGACACAAAAAAAATCCGAGGCCAAGGACAGCCTTTCCGAGGACAGACACTCTCGAGGCCAAGGACACAAAGCGCAAGTGCTCTCCAAAAAAAAAAAAGGGTCTTCACAAAAATTTTTCTTCAAGCGATCTCCACTAAAAAACGTTTTCCAAACATTTTTTCAAGCACTCCACAAAATTTTAACATTCCAGAAAATAGTGCTGTCCGCGAGCCGAGGACAGGCCAATTTTCGAGGACTTGAGGCCTCGAGGCCAAGGACTTCAAAATGTGTCCTCGAGGACTCCACCTCTGGCAATTAATGATGCTGAACATAAGATACCACGGAAGTAGCGCCGGTACTGGCGCAACTCCTTGAGAGAAAAAAAGCACATCGAATTAGAACTTTATCATAGGCACTTACTTGTACGATATCAACTTTTCTTTCCCAGCTCCGTACAGTTTTACGAAGCTCTCGAAGAGCAGCTTTGAGTTGCACATAATCTTGCACTTGAGGAACTTTATAGTTAGCTAACTGATCTCGTAACTCCTGGTTGATTCGCTCTGCTTTGCTTCGTTCCTGATAAAATCGTTTAAATTTATTCTAAGAGATTGGAAATAGTTAGTTATCATGCGTTCCAAGATTTCGCATACTGCTCACAAAAGTGAATTGTGGCCCACGGATTAAGTAGCTTCTGTACTTCCGCAGGGTCTCCAAAACAATCAAATTAAGCAGAGTGCCATCTGCTGATGTTGGCGCTATTGGTTTAAAGCCAAAGATTAAAGAGATACTGCTCTGCTCGAAATCGGTTTTGTTCAGGATGAAGCTTCAGTGGTCGAATAGAAAGAGCGTCTGCTACTGAAAAGACGGACTTGGCTCGATTCCTGGTCGGGTCAAACACCGATCAGCGGTCGAGTGGATGAAGCGTCTGCTACTGAAACCGTAGACTGTGGTTCAATTCCCGATCGGGTCCAACCAAAGATTAAAAATTGGTTTTCACAACTTTCCTGCTTGACGCTCAGCAATTAAAGGGGCAGTGTGAAGCCTCCACTATGTATGTATAGTAGACGGGCAGAGCCGAGTACATTTAGTTTTTTGTTATTACTTATCGATACAAAATCAAACTATCTCTCTCTTTGGAGTGGAGTTAACATATTTTTAACTCCGAAACATAACGTTACGGTTCGCTACAAAGAAAGGTTCAAGGTGTGTTTGCCAAGAATAAGCATGTAATTGCAACATCTCTGCATGGCTCGAGGCCAAGGACACAAAAAAAATCCAAGGACAGCCTTTCCGAGAACAGACACTCTCGAGGCTAAGGACAGAAATGCTCGAGACCAAGGACACAAGCGCAAGTGCTCTCCAAAAAAAAAGGTCTTCACAAAAATTTTTCAGGCGATTTCCGAAAAAAAAGTCTTCACAAAAAATTTTCAGGCGATCTCCACAAAATTACGTTTTCCAAAAAATTTTTCAGGGGCTCCACAAAATTTTAACAATTCAAAAAATAGTGCTGTCCTCGAGCCGAGGACAGGCTAATTTTCGAGGACTTGAGGCCAAGGACTTCAAAATGTGTCCTTGAGGACTCCACCTCTGATCCGCAGTTCCGTATTATCTATGATGACGATCGAAGAAAAAAATGATGAAACTCTTGTGTATGAAGAAATGCAGCAAACGGTCAAAGCCAAAGTAAACGTGTTACAAGAGAAGTTGGAAGCGCAAGATACATCTGATGAGAGCAGTGATATGAACATTCGGGCGAACTTTTTGATTTATAATACAAAACAAGCAATAACACTTGCCGTCAGTAGCGTAGCCAGGGGGGGGGGGCTGTAACCTCCCCCCTCCCCCGGTTGGCCAGCCAACCAAAATGCACAGTAAAGAATATACTACATTTTTGACACTTCTGAGACTGTCTTTTGCACTGGATTAGATTCAAAAAATGATTTAAAGCATATGTTAAAACGTATAACTAGTAGATCAGAAAAACTTTGAAAAATGCTTACCACAGAATTCATCAAATAAATGTTTAAGCTCAGGAACAGTGGTGTAAAAAGTACTCAAAAATTGTAATCAAGCAAAAGTTTCGTTACTGACGAAAAAATTATTTGAAGTAAAGTACAAAGTACTGACCAAAAAAAGTATTTCTGTAAAAGTAAAAAAATAATTTTATAAGTACTCTAGTACAAGTATTTCTGAAAGTATTCAAACAAAATAAACAAACTCTTCAATCGACATATGATAACTGGTCGACTACCTTCACATCACTGCCATATAGTGTTCGATCTTCTAACCCCTAATTCTCTGAAAGTCATGAAATTGTTGAAAGTTCTTTTACTATGTTCAAGACAATTGGTCATAAAGAATAACAACAGCAATACTTCGAGATTTGAAAATCATGCGATGCAGAATTTGCATAACATCATTTAACAACATCTTTGTTCAACAACTCATTGCTCAAATACTCATAACCGATCTGGGGTCAAGTGGATAGAGCGTCTGTTACTGCAGCGGTACACGCGGGTTCAATTCCCGGTCGGATCAAACAAAGGAATATATAAATTGGTATTCACAGCTTCTTTGCTTGACGTTTAGCAAGAAAAAGGGACACTGTGAAGCCTCCACCGAGTGTGGTAGACAGGTGGCAGCTTGACTCGATGACCGAAAGACCCCTTCGTTGTCTCCTGGCCAAGGCAACTTGGTGAATAATATGTAATTACAATTACAACATATAATGACTCACTGCCATTGTTAAATTATGCCAAAATTCAAAAATACTGTGGACATGTCTTATCAGTTGCTTTATCTACAGGGTGGGTCAAAGTTGCGCATCAAAGCTATTTCGGTATATTATGCGATAACCTTTTTTGGATTAATTAACAAAAACTACTGTGGATCTTTTTGAATTGAATTCCACGACATGTAACGACAAGCAGAAGCCTGAAAAAGATTATGTCACCAAACTAAATCACACAAAATTGTAGTAGATAACCCGTTTAGATAGTCTGGATCTTTAGTCCCTACCAGGACGAAATCAATCATCATATCGAAAACATTTTGTAATTACATCGCACAATATATTACAGTTCAGACTGCCTATGCAGTACCGTACAATAGTGTTTATTGCATATATGGTGTGTGATTTTTGATTCACAGTAGAATTTAGCAATAGAAACGTTTAGTAATCATACGACGCATTTTTGGCATATTTATCTCTCTTCGCTTCTTTCATGATTTACTTTTAGAGTAAACATCTACGCCAGTATGCGGCGAAGGGCAGACATCAAAAAAAAAACAAAAAAAAAAACGTGAAACTAAAACCATCTCGAACGCTATTCGCCAGAAGGGAGGAGAGCTATTTAGTATTAGTTAATTACCAATTACTTCCCTCAAACTTCCTTCCATTAGCCCCCCCCCCCCCCCTTATAATATCTTTCTCTAAAAAATAGAGAAAAATATAGATTACTGCTCGAGGGTTTTATTGAACTACCGGTACAGGATTTCATGATTAATCAGTTTGTAAATAAGAGAACTGAAATTCTAGCAATAGGTACTTCCAACATAGCCAATTTACGCAACTACTATAACCATGTTTCTGCACTGCTAATTTCTATACCACGTTTTCATAGCATCAATTTTCATCAGAAAAGGTCTAAAATTAAGCTATTTTTGCCCCCCAAAATACAAAATTTCGGCTCCGCCCCCAGACCCCCTAAAAGCCCCCATTGCAGATTTCTAGCTACGTGTCTGCTTGCCGAACACAGCGCTGCAAAGATTTTTGAAAATTTTGTCAATCAAAAAAAGCTTCAACGACTAATTAGTTGATCTGCTGTCTAACTTTCGAAACGATGCTCTGAAAATCTCTTTATATGATATGCTTTTAACCTTTTACTGTAATTTTATAGTTATATGATATAAACATAACACTGCACTGCCTTCAAGTGCAGCGGTCGAACAAGTGTTCTATGCAGCAACATATTAATTTTATTTTAGACGAGGTTTACGACCAACAATATTCATAGGGGGAGGGGGGAACAAAAATGCTTCCCTGTGTAACTCCTAAAACTAAAAGTCAAGGGAACATCTAATTTGGTATGCGGGAGAATGTTCACCAAAATTTTTAGCAAAACTGGTTCTGAGTTCATGGCGTCACGGCCATATTTTCGAAAAATGACGTCATTTTTGCGAAAACGTCACAGGCGGTTAAAATTATATATACCAGGCTTGGAAAAATTATAATTGTAATTGACAAAACTGTAATTAATTACTCGATTTTTCTGTAACTGTAATTGCAAATTTTCAAAAGTCGATAATTGCAATTGAAAAATTTTCTGCCTATTTGCAATTACAATTACTCTATTATTCACTAAGATAGATGATAACAAAATGTGTTAGAACAATATCAATTTTCCTTCGATTGCAAATCGATATCGAAATTTTCTACCAGTTGCAATCACATCTGAACTGACAAACCGAACATCAAAGTAGGTTAGGGATAGTTAGAGTTAGTTTTAGAGATAGGGTTAATCATATTCATAACCTAAACTTAGCATCTACTCTAATCATAATTAGCACTAACTCTAAGCCAAAACATAGAATTGGCCTATGACGTCAGGTGACTGTAACTGGTGGTAAGTAACCATTGTAACAATAGGCGTAGCCAGGATTTTTGATTGGAGGGGGGCACAAACCACAAATTACATGCAATGATGTCATCAAAAATTTTCAAAAGAGGAACTTTTTGTGAGGTAGAGATGTCGTAGAATAGAAGATCTAAAACCATGGCTTGTTGTGGGCAATTAACCAGCATTTTGCTAAAGGTAGAGGTAAACTAATAGTCAAAAAATGCAATTGTCCAACTTGGGATACGTGTTGAGTAAGCTAATGTAACTCAAACTTATCACAGACGAGGCTCTGGGGGCGGACCCCCAGCCACCGGAGGCTATGAAGGGTCTGGGGGCGAAGCCATCAGCCGCTGGGCGATTTTTTTGTAATTTTTTGAAATATAAAGCTATTCTAATGCCATTGGATGACATTTTGCATGTGTTCACAGCCATTTGAAAGAACTAGATTTTTAACATTTGAAAGCCAATCGAAAAAATTAAATTGTTCGATGCTTCTTTTACTTGCAATTTAAGTCCAAAACACGTTAAAAATCTTGCAATTTGTTATTTAATTTTAACTGTAAGTGATTTATTTGGCTCAGATAGGGGAAAATAAGGAACATTGCCTTCTGCAATATTTAAACAGTATACAGGGTGGGCCGTAAATAACGCACCAAAGCATATAAAACAATTCTGATAATTATAACAAAAGGGTGGGCCGAGCATTTTGAGCATTTGTGATTGTACCAGCGTGTACGTGTTTCTCTGTTCATTTGTTAAGTCTTTCTTTAATAAAAACGTGTGTTATTATTATCAATATTGTTTAATATGCTTTGGTGCGTTATTTACGGCCCACCCTGTATAATAATCCACTCGAAAATTTTCCATAAGAGATTTTTGTTTGTTCTTGAAATTAACCAGTTATAGGAGTACATGTACGGCCAGGGGGCCCAGGACCTCTCAATTCAAATTCAATACTTTGTTCAATTAGCATTTCTACTAGCGTTTTCTTAAAAGTATTTTGTGCGTAAAAACTGGCGAGGTGGAGATGAATATTGCTATTGAAAAATGGTACATTAGATGGTTATGCTTACTAACCATGTTATTCCCGGACTTAATTTACATTGCGCGAGGCCCCTGGTACTTTGGGGATTTTCGCAACATCTTCCTGCTAAATATAGGTGAAGATATGAAGAAAACGTAATAGTCTTATCATCTGAGCGCGGGGCCCTAGCACTGTGTCATATGGTAAATCCGGCCCTGGTTATTGCATTACGTTCATAAAAAGGTTAGACGAAGGCCTGAGGTAGCAACTTTTAAGACAAAAACCCTGAATTTCACTCGGTTTATATATTTAAATTGGTCGGCAAAATCAAATTGATGGGGCCCGGGGGCCTCCTGGTCGTCAATATTATTATTAATTACTGTTGTACGCGTGTACGGATGTGCGTGAAGATGCTAAAAAAAACTGAAAATCAAGAAACAAGACTTTTTTGTCACATTTTTTTACTGATGGCATTTTGATTGGGGGAAGGGCTGCCCCCCCCCTGGCTACGCCTATGATTGTAACTTCAACATTATTTGTGATATTACGATTTTGTGTGCTTTTTTGCCCTTGTGTGCATGTCCAAGCAACACTAATGATTCTATTTTGTATGATCATGCTAAATATGTGATATTATTGGTAAAAGTTAAAATAGTGTTAAATAGTAGTTGTAACTTGAATTTGTAACCGACACAATTTCGACTTTTTTACAATTTTTAATTGTGTTAAAACTTTTTTTTGCACAAATAATTGCGGTTTGATGCTATGGTTTAGCTAAAACGAGGCTGACAAAATTTTGAACTTCTAAACCATTAAAGCTAGATAAATCAAATTTTCGGAGTGGGTAGATATTAAAAATAAATTAAACCAAACTAAACTATGGGTTTCAAAATAGGGGATTACCCCCAAACGATGACCTGCAAAATTCAAACTTTTTAACCTTTAAAGCTAAACACATGAACTTTTTGAGGTAAGTAAATATAGAAAAAACATAAAATTTGAAACAATTTGGGGTACCAAAATGGGGGGTCCCTCTTAAATGGGGCAGCCAAAAATTCAAACTTTTTAACCACACATGCTAGACACACGAAATTTTTAGGGTTGGCAAATATGAAAAGATAAAATTTGGCAAAATATGGGTATATCAAAACCGGGGGTACCCCTCAAACAGGGAAGCCAAAATTCCAACTTTTTAACCACTCATGCTAGACACATGAAAATTTCAGGATATGCAAATATGAAAAAAAAGATAAAATTTGACGAAATTTGGGAGTACCAAAATGAAGGGATCCCCCTCCAACAAGGACGCCAAAATTCAAAACTGAACCACTCACGCTGGACTGATGAAATTTTCAGCATAGGCAAATATGAAAAGATAAAATTTGACAAAACTTGGGAGTACCACAATGGGGGTCCCCCTCCAATGAGGACGCCAAAATTCACACTTTTTACTTGTGTAAGCTAGACACATCACAATTTTACGATACACAAGCACATATAAAGGAAAAATAAAATTTGAAAAAAGTTTGTGAAACCAAAACGGGGTCCTTGAGTTCTAACTTTTCAACCATTCAAGCTAGACATATGAAACTTTCAAAATTGGTAAATATAAAAGAAAGATAAAATCAGGATAGATAAATATCACTAATTCGAAGTGTCACAATTGGAGAGTCCTCCTTCAACGGTTCCTTCAAAAGTTTTAATCACTCAAGCTAGACAAATAAAATTTTCAAAATCGGCAAAAACATGATAGGAAAAAAAGTGAGGATCTCATACTACAGGGGTGCTCCAACAGCGTTGGCACCTCCCCCCATTAACTACAAAAGCTAAACAAACTAAATCTATTGGATAGGTTAATATGAATCAAAGATTAAACACAACAAATTAAACTGGCCACTTTGAGGAGACCATGCCAAATGGGCTCCTTCAA
Source organism: Trididemnum nubilum (assembly GCA_963965965.1). NCBI lineage: Eukaryota > Metazoa > Chordata > Ascidiacea > Aplousobranchia > Didemnidae > Trididemnum > Trididemnum nubilum. The sequence goes on from OZ014485.1 coordinate 33,421,452, forward strand.
ATTTTTAAATCTTTATTACAAAGTACTCCAGCTAGACATAATCAAAGAGTACCGGTAGGCTAATATAAGAAAAAGATAAAACATGCCAAACTTGGCAATGCCATGTTGGACTATTAGCCCTTAAATGGATCTTCAAACTGTACGTTAAATTCTCACAATGATTTGGCATAGCAGAAAAGTAAAAGAGTAAAACCTATGGAATTGCAGCAACATTTAACACGTTGAAGTACTTGAGCTTAATGGATTTGTTAGATTTAAACTGTATGGCCGAGTACTTTTACTAAACTGTCACTGATGACGTTGAAAAAAGCTTCTACTTGGTCTTCAAAGTTTTTGAACAATTTTATTAAGAAAGCTTTTGTGCTGAATAATGGATGTAATGCAATATACTGTACAATATCTAATATGTTGGCCATTGGGTCGCACTGCTAAACAGCGTTCTCAGAATAAGAATAGTTGTAAAATGCGTGCTTATTTTTGACCGTGGATCGTGTTACGTGTGGCTGATGTAATAAAGTCGGTGGAATTTTAAAGATCGCTCTATGTTATTTCATAGTAAAGAGAAAAACTGTTAGAACTCCTCATTGCTTTTTGATTGACGTTACTTGATTATTTTGATAAGTTTTTGAGACCTTTAAACTTTGAGAGCGAATAACCTCCAAGTTGTTGAAATGAACTAAAAAGAGCGCATTGTGCAAAAGAAGTAGATGATTTTTGGTAAATAGTTGTTTGACTTTAAACATTACACCTAGTGTTCTGGAAAGCGTAGACTTAGTAAATTATTATAAGTTTTCAATGTGAAGTCATCGTAAAGTTAGACTCTGTAATATCACTTATAAATTTATAAAAATTTGATTTTTTGTTTCTAAATTTTGTGTACGTATTTCTTTCCATGCTAATTGTTAAGGCAGGCATTGTTTAATTTAGTTCTTGGATTTGTAGAAAAATTTGTCGAACTGTTCGTACATGTGCTGGTATAAAAATGTTCTTAAAAAATATTGCAGTGGGCTAATTAGGGTGTAGACTTGATATTTAGGATAGTGTGTCAAATTTCTGGTCAAGATAATGTAAGTTGCAAAATCCAAAAATCATATTGGCATTTTCAGATCAAAAGTTTTTGTTTTTCAATCGGAGCAAAAGGTTATTGTCAAAATCTTTGTTTTAACCAGGGTTTTTGTTTGTAACCGCAATTTTAACAATTGCGCTGCTAAGCGAAAATTCAACCAACTCCTTAAAAGTTGAAACGAGATCTGATAGATATTTATAGATTACTTTTCTAGACATTTAAACTTTAAAAGCCGTTAAACACAAACTTAACTAAGTTAATGGAACACTACGAAATTCGAAAGCGATGTACTTTAGATATGACTATCAACAACCTTAAACACGCTTAACGCAATTGTAAAGATCTTTAGTTCAATAAAGTTAAATACTTTCGCGAAGTCCCCGGATATCGCTTGCGATGTCATATTCTAGTATTGATAAAATGTCGGCCTTCTTTACTAATTATTTACTCTTTTTCAGTCAAAAATCGCAAAAAATGCGGTATTTGCATTGTGTTATGAAATTTTAACTACGGAAGTTAAGGTTGCGCTTTAACTTGATAAAAAATGCCGTTCCGCAATTGCGTTGTGCTTTTGATATGTTATTTGTGCCCACCTTTGATAAAATGTAATTACAATGGTAACCAATTGAGGTAATAAAAAGGTGCCCCTAACCTTTTTCCACAATTTCCCTTGTTCGCAAATATGCGATATAGTCCGTTTCCCTTTTGACTCTGTACCAGGGCAACCTTACATTTTGCAATTTTGTGACATCTCAAAAGGCATACTGTACATCAGTTGTACTGGTAGCATATGTCTACAGGTACCAGAAGCCAAAGTTTTCAGATGTGGTTAGGTTACTCACTGCTACCAGTTGGTAAATTACGAGTATTACATTAGGCCTGCAGTGCCACATTATTGGGCTAGTTTCTGATTATAGATCTTAAAATAGCCTACAGTACTGTATATTCTGTTCTTTTATTGCTTGATGTAACTTACAATAACTTAGCTTAGTGAAAAAGAGTTAGCAAGAATAGGAGTAGTAGGCCAGGCTGGTGTTGTTTTAGGGCTGCTGTAGCAGGCAATAGCCTAAAGTCAGCGTAAAATTTTTAAAAAATCAGCCTTTTGTGATGTCACAAAATTGCGAAATGCAGGGTTGCCAAAGGTACGAAGTCAAACGTATTAAACCGTATTTTCGCGAATACGAGAATTTGTGGAAAAAGGTTTGGGAAACCTCTTTATTACCTCAAGTAGTTCTCATTTCTTCAATAAAACCGATTCCGAGCAAAATCTCTTTTAAGAACTAGATGGGAGTTTGCCAGCAAACCCAGTGAACGACCGACGCATAGCTAATGCTGTGACGCTCAAATGTACTTTTTATCTACCGTAAAATCAGCAATTATTCAAAAATATCTGATTATGGAACCTCCAGAAAAATAGAGTCGAAATATTTGTTTGTTAAATATCTGCTGATATCATAGAACACTGGCACCCTAGCTTGAGTCGTTCAAAAATTGATTTTTGGGGGTCTAGTTGGGGGGTCCCTGGGGGGGTGGCACCCCCAAACTATGTCAAAATATTTGTTTGTTAAATGTCTACTGATATCATAACAGACTGGCACCCAAGTTGAGCTATTCAAAAAATTGATTTTTGGGGGGTCCATTTGGGGGGTCCCCGGGGGGGTGACACCCCCAAACTATGTCAAAATATTTGTCTGTTAAATATCTACTGGTATCAAAAAAAAAGTAGAACTCTACCTTGAGCCGTTCAAAAAATTGATTTTTGGGGGGTCTATTTGGGGGGTCCCCGAGGGGGTGGCCATCTCAAACTATGTCAAAATATTTGTCTGGTAAATATCTACTGATATCAAAAAAAAACTAGCACCCTAACTTGAGCCGTTCAAAAAATGGATTTTTGGGGCCCCATTTTGGGGGGGTTCCCGGTGGAGTTGCCCAAAAAAATTTTGGGAGAAAAAATTGCATTTGCAGCTCAACAACTTTACACAAAACTTAGATTTCCATGTTTTGTGGTTTACAAGAAGAAGAGCGTACAAAATTTAGGAAGAAAAAAAAGGAAAAAAAAGGGAAAAAAGGAACAAAAAATGAACCTCATCGCGGCCAAAAGTGGGTTGGTTGGGATGAATGGGTATCTTGAGACATACAACCATATGAAATATTTTTTGCCGTACTCAAGCCGTTTTTGACTGAGACCGCTTTTTACGCCAAACTTGCGGGGCGGTTTTCGGGTTCTAAAACCAAAGTCACGAGACCTATTGCCTCGAAATTGTGTACAAACATACAACTCATTAATCTTAAACTGCTGTCAAAATTTTATGTTGCTAGACCCAACCGTTCTCGAGTCATAAGCAAAAGTCTGAAATTTTGCACTCGTTAGTTGGAAAATGGCCGAGTAAAAACAGAGGAACACGCGACGCGAGCGTCGGTCGTTCCAATTAGAGCCGTACTTAATCATAAATAACATTCTTTACTAACCACTTCTGCGACAACCGATTCTTCATCGAATTTAACCAAACTATCTTTCTTGCTTTCGCACTCCGTATGTAGTCGCGCCGACTCTGATGTCAGCGCGTTCAACTTGTCCTTTAGCATAAAAAACATCAAAACATCATTGCTACGAGTAAATTGGTAAATGAGCAATGTGCGGTGAGGTGGTGCATTAGACTAGAAGTGGGTAAAGGCAGAAAAATAATAGCTCGTAGAAAACAATTTATGGCAGGCATTGGACTTTAAATCGCTTCCAAAATTAGAGGAAAGGAAGACTCAAATTCCCAAAAGCATTGGATACGGGGTTGATACAAGAGAAGTCCTTGGGCCTAGCGAAGCTTATTTATTGTTAAAAAATATACAAGGCAAATCCCGCCACCTCCATTGATTAAAACAACACTTTACTTATCTTCTAAAAAAAAGCCTTCCTCTCCGCAAAACTATTTCTGGCTCCTCTCAATCTTTGACCTGGAGTTTGTGATGTGACTCCATAGTTAGATCTCCGAGTTCGAGGTGTTTATCCGCGCCCCTACCCCCCATCTCTCCGGAGAGGTCGGGTAGCGATACAGCGCTATTAAGAGTAGAAGGGCAAATTTTTTTTTAGTAGGCAAAAAATGATTGTGTGGCATTTTTTTTGTGACAAATGCGATGTAAATAGACCACATAGGCAAACGAGTTAAAATGCTAACTAAAATAAATGATAAGAGCTGATTAATTGTGTTATCAATCAGAAGAGACCTTCCAAGAGTCAGGGGAAGCGGTGTTAGCTTCCCCAGCGGAGTCTGAGACAGAGCTGAGGACGTTTACAGATTTACAGCATTTTGATTTGATTTACTGAAATAATGCACAAAAAGTTTACAGCAACAGTCTTTAGGCTAATTATTGACATTTTAAAACAAAGTAGATATTTTGGAAAAACTGTTTTGTTTTGTCCCCACTAAGCCGATTTTTATCAGCGAATTAGAGATTTGTTGGGTCAAGGGCAAATAATTCTTGGCAATATGCTAAACATAGCTTTAGAAAAATCAACAAATTTGTGAAAATATGACTTTTAGTAACTTTAATTCTGGATTGGAACAAAATATAGAGCATATAAACATCTTTTTACAGCTTTGGGCACAATTATTTCCGAGAAAATTGGGCTCTCGCAAGTCAGCCAAAAAGTTAGAGGAAACACTTACGGAGGCCTAATTAGTGTACTACTTGAGTAGATCGGCAAATACAGTCTACAACAACTGACCGCCAACTAACTGTAATATTGGCGGTCAGTTTGTTCGAGTTTAGTTTGCGGCGGTCGGCTGACTTGGTTCGGAGAAATACGGCCATAGTACTGTGCGGAATGTTAAGACCACTGGCTACAACTCACTCTGTAACGGCTGAGTATCTGGAGAGTATTTCCAGCCATCAGTTTCAATCGTAGTAAATCCTGGTTCTTCTCATCAATCTTCTCCACAAACTGCGCGTTTTCAATTTTCAGTTGCTGGAAATCTACTTCGTGAAGAATCTCACCCATTTCTTCTTTCTGCAACCCACGAACTACATAGCAATATGCACTTCAAAAAAATTTCAATGCATCAAACAGAAAACCAAATTTTGGAATTGCCACCTATACACTTGATCCACAGAGTGCGTAAAATCGTTAGCGAAAAACGTATATTAGTTCATTTCAAACAGAAATTCAGTACACCAGACTTACCAGCGTACAAGCCGTCAGATAGTTAAAATAAAAGATACGCTGCTGCGCTCACGATTTAATGCACAGTGTAGACCGGACCCTATAATTGATCCAATATCAAACATGAAAGCGGGGATATTTCGCGATAATGTGTCAAAATTCTCGACCTCGATACTGTCCTGAACATTCAGCCTAAACAATTCACGAGTCTACTAGCAAAGGTCTGTGACAGTCTGGGGAGGCACTTTTGCTGATGATATTCAGCTACTTGTTGTAGCTAATTAACTTCCGAAAGTTCAAAAACAACTTACCTGTTTTAGGAGCAGAGCAATCTTTTTCTTCTGCACTCGCAAAGTTGCATTTTTCAATCGTAGCTTTTCAATCAGTGCTTCCTATAATAAAAGCCGCGATTAGATTCAAACAGATCCCTCCAGAAAAGTAAAAACGATAAAATATAAACGACACATGTGTTAACCAATGTGAGGAAATCTGTCTGATTTCCACGCAGCTCTGTAGAGCAAGCCACGCTCGGATTGAAGGCGTTGCAAAGACAATATCACCTTGCAACTGGAAAACCGAACAAGAGAAAAAATTTCAGAAAACTCGAACTGTGAGCAAAACCGACAGCCTTCAATAATTTCAAATTAAGTAACTGATTAATAGTATCAGCAGAGATGGGCACTTGCGGCGCAACTATTCCACTTGCGATAGCGCTTGCGCCACAATTATTTCTAAACGGTTGCGCTGACGCTTGCGCCGCAAGTATTTTAGCAATTTTAAACGCGATCGCGTAAGCACAATTTAAATACGATTACGAATGATTGTTTTTCAATTAAATTGGATTAAAATTAAGAAAAAAACATTGACGAGGTACATAGGCGTAGCCAAGATTTTTGATTGGGGGGAGGCCATACCGCAAATCACACGTAATGACGTCATCAAACTTTTCGAAAAGGGACTTTTTACGGGACAAAGATACCGTAGAATGGAGGATCAGAGGCCGGGGCCTGGGTTGGCATGTAACATGGGTTTTGCTACAGAAAAAGTACTTGAACTTAAAGTTTAAAAGATTTCCAAAATTGTCTAAGTTGGGAGACGTGATGAGCAACTAGTTTAATCCAAACGTATCATAGACAGGGGTCTGGGGGTAGCCGCTGGGCGATTTTTTGTAATTTTTTTTTGAAAAAAATAGCTATTATAGTGCTTTTTAGATCACATTTCGCACGTTTTTAGAGCCTTTTAAAATAATTAAATTTTTAAGAACTGAAAGCCAATTGAAACAATCGAATAGGTGAGTCTTCTCTTTACTTCTGATCAAGTCCAAAACACGTTTAAAATCTTGAATTTGGAGGTTAAATTTTGTAAGAGACTTGGCCCAGGTGGGAGAAGCAAGGTACATAGCCTCCTGCGATATTTTCAGCAGTAATTGATTCATCGAATATTTGCCTTGGGAAATTTTTGTTTTGTCATGAATACGGGTTATAACTTATCTTTAAATTGGAAGGCAAGAATTTGATTTGAGAGGGCCAGACCACATACCTGGTCGTTAATGATAGTCTGTTGTACATATATACTGTTGTACGCGAAAATACTAAAAGAAACTGAAACTGCAAAAAATATAACACTTTGTTGTTATTATTTTTATCATTGGTGGCGTTTCAATTGGGGGGCGGGCGGTTTTTGCCCCCCTTGCTATGCCTATGACGAGGTAGGTTCATAAAAGCTTTGTCATGGGAAATTCCATTCGTCTACAGCTTGCAATACTTCTATTGGATGTACAGCAGGAGTCATCTTTCGCAGGAAAGTTTCTCTCTAAAATATTTTTTGCCGATTTTTCAAAAAGTTTCTAATTGAGTTAGTTAAAAAATGGTTGTAAAAATCAAATTCTAAACAAAAAAATTGTTTTTGTAATTGTCTTTTAAGAAATATGCTATTAATTTTCAAACAATCTCAAACTTGCTTTGGGCATTATGCGTTACTCGTAACAGTTCTTTTTTACCGAAATTCAAAAACAACAAAATCTATTGATAACAACTTTTTTGCTGGTCCGGAAAAACTTGAAAGATATTGCAAACAGAAGTGAGAGCATTGGTAAAGCTCTAATAAGTAATACTTAGATGGTTCAATTTCTTTAAACAAAAACAGGATGAGTTTTTAGCGTGCTCCATTTGTCAGAGAGTGATGCTAATTGCTCCAGAAGCACAAAATATGTATCGAAGCTAGTAAAGGATTGCCTTGAAGAGCCATTAGAAAGAAACAGTGAACCGAATTCGTTCGCTTACCACCACATGCAGACTTTATTACTGGAATTTTTTAACATCGCGGTTCCTTGAGTGCGAGTGTTGAGAGTATTTTTTCGTTAGATACTAAGATGTTCGTCGCCCAACGAGGTTAAGCGATGCGCATTTTCAAATGCTCGTATTTGAAGGGTCCAGGAGCAAAACGATCGAACTACCAAAATCCAGTTTTCGAGAAAATCAAAAAACAAACTTTTGAACCTCATTACGCAAATTTTAGAGCTATAATTGTTGCGAAAAGTGTATTTTTAAGTGCTATGATTATTAGAGAATGCGAATTCGCAATTTCAATAAATTACAAAAATTACATCTTTATCAACATTATAAAAAATAAACACAAATCTGAAGTATGATCGGTATTGTTTGCAAGCTATAATGTGACTGAGCCCGTAACTAAAAGAGACTTGATCTGCAGTTAGTACAATACTACGTACTTTTTGCGTTACAGCTAATTCAACTTTATCGATTTATTACTAACATCTTCTCAAACTCTGAAAAAACCGCAGGTTTAATGTTCAATAGCAATGTTTTAAACAACACATCAAAAATAGAACATTATCACAGTAACACGCATACACAAAATCACACGGGCACTCGATTTAGCCATACATGAAATTAATAACAAAACTCGCACCATGCGTCATTCAATGTTCTCCATATGGGACACGAGTTCAACTACACCAGCGTCCTGCCACCTCATCGTGGTGGTGCAGTCCCCTCCCATATGGGATGGGTCGAAATGGCAGGACAGATTTCCTGAGGGGCTTGACCAAAAGGTCGCCCCCATTGTCTTGGACTGTTTTTTCGCTGGGCTGCCCGTAGACCAGTCACAACTGGGCGGCTCCTCTTCTAATTGACCGGACCCCCCTTTGACGTATCCCTATCCTGGGTTTGCTCCTTATTAGTGGCAATGTCCATCCTAACCCGGGCCCCATCAGTAACCATCCTCGCCCCAGGTACCCCTGCTCCATCTGTCACCTTGATGTGAGCAGAGACTCCCTTAAAAGTTCTGCTTGCCTCCAGTGGGTGCACTTCCTCTACTCTTCCCTTACCCGTGCTGATTTTCGCACAATCTGTGCAACTGGCACTGCAGTGAGTTGGCGTTGCCTGGCGTTCTGCCCCCTAAGTCAAACTGGCTTCCCCACTCAGACCAGTTCCCCCATTACGACGTCTGCGTCCCCTCCACCCCCTCCCCCGGGGTTCCCCCTGCTACCACCTGGCTTTTATCAACCACGTCCACCTCGGGGCCCCCCATGTTACCCCTGTTCCATGTGCTCTCACAAGGAAGGTAAGGACTCACTAAAGTGCTCCACCTGTTCCAAGTGGGTGCACTTCTCCTGCTGCTCCCTGACCTAGGCTAACTTTTGCAAAATCTGAGCGGCTGGCACCATGGGTTGGAATAGCCCTGCTTGTCTCAATGGGGACCTTGCCTCTGCCACCAATCAGCAAGCGTCCCCTTGCCCTGTCTCTCCAGCTCCGCCCCACCCACACCAACATGTTCAGATCTAATGGATTCATCTCTGCCTCTCCCCTCACACCCTCCCCTCCTTAACACCTACCCTCTTTCCGCCTTCACTCAACCTTTCACACCACCACCACCCACAAGCAGATAATCAATCCACAACTCGCCGCCACACCGTCAACCAACTCCACGCCTTCCTCAAAACCTCAGAATTTTACAATGGAATGCCAGCGGTCTTTCCCCCTCACGTCGTGCTGAACTAATCACCTTTTTTCCAACAATCAGTATGACCTCATTCTCCTCCAAGAAACCCATCTTTCGGTAATCAAGAAGTTTCAAATCCCTGGTTATTCTACTCTCCATACGGATCGGACATTCGGCAGACAAGGCCCTGTTTCCTCCGGAGCTCATAACACCGGTGGTGGTGTCTCACTTTCATTCACTCTGACCTGGCCTTCTCCCCTGTTTCTGTCTCCTCTCTTTCTTCCCAGGACCCCTACTCAAACTACACCTGTGTTGAAGTTCTTTTTTCCACCCACTCTCCCTTACAATTCCTCAACCTCTACTCCCCTCCTACCAGAAGCACTCCTACTGATTCTCGCACCAGGACCTTCTCTCCTGACATCCTTCCAAACTCCCCCTGACACTTTTATCCTTGGAGACTTCAATGCTCACCACCCAACCTGGGACAGACTCATTCCCCCTAACCCGCCCGGAAATGACCTGTTTCCCTGGATCACTTCCTCAGGTCTGGAAATTCTGAACGACCCCGCCTATCCCACGCTCCTCCATCATTCCACTGGGAACCGTTCATCCCCCGATATTTCGTTAGCTCCTGCGTCTCTCGCTCCCCACTGTGAGTGGCACACTCTCCCTGGCCTTGGCTCTGACCATTTTCCCATAGATATTGTCCTCCCCCTATCTCCAGTTCGTCACCCCAACACTCGTCCCCCCAAATTCAACTACAAAAAGGCCCGTTGGGATTTTTACCAATCATATATTGTTAAGCATCTCCCCTCTCTTGATGTTGACGCAGTCAACCTCCACCACGCTGCCTGTTCCTTTTCCCTCTTCTTAGTCGAAGCTGCCAAGGCCTTTATCCCCTTTGGCCGCCTTGGTCGTTCCCCCAAAGCCTGGTGGTCCCAGGAAGCGGAATCTGCAGTGCGGGAGCAATGAAGGGCTCGCTCCGAGGCACACCAGTCTGAGGCTCACCGCCTCAGATACATAGATGCTTCTCGTAGGGCGTCCTCAGTCATTTCTAGAGCCAAATCCGCAACCTGGCAAGCCACCTTTTCTAATCTGTCTCCCCGTTCTGATCCTCGTGCTGTCTTCAGGTTTTTCAATGCCTTCTCGGGCAAAAAAGAACACCTCCCAAGACCCTTCTTTTCCCGGTTGCACTTCCCCTCTTGACACTGCCAACCACTATGCCTCTTATCTTCGCTCACATCTATCTCAAGCAACACCCCGTACCTCGCGCAAAGCCGAACAACAGTTCATGAATGAACTCCGGAAAGCTAGCTGTGAGCATTCTTTTTCCATCCTTAATTCTTTCTGCTCCCCCTTCTCCTTGGCTGAGCTCTCCACTGTCATCTGCAAACTCTCCTCTTCCACTGCGTCTGCCCCTGACCAGATTGCCTATTCTCTACTAAAGCATTTGTCTGAGCCAGCACAACTCCTCCTTCTTTCTCTTTTTAACAGGTCCTGGTACTCTCACACCTTCCCCTTTTGTTGGAAACCTACCACTATCATCCCCATTCACAAACCTGGAAAGCCCACTTCCTCTCCGTCCTCTTTTCGCCCCAATTCTCTCACCTCCTGCATCTCCAAGCTTTTTGAGCGCTTGATTCTTTCTCGCCTAACTTTTCACCTCGAATCCAATCATCTCCTCTCCACTTGCCAGGCCGGCTTTCGTCCTGGTAGGTCGTCTCTCGACCAAATTCTTATTCTGTCTCAATCAATCTGGGACGGCTTCCGAAAGAAAAAGCCTCCAGACCGAACCATTTTGGCATCTGTTGACTTCTCCAAGGCTTTCGAATCCGTCTGGCACTCTGCTCTGTTTCATAAACTCCTCTCGCTCAAACTCCCCCCTTGCTTCGTTCTTTGGGTACGCTCTTTCCTTTCTGATCGTAGAGCTAAAGTCCAGGTTAATGGCTCCCGCAGCTGTTCCTTCCGCATCAAATAAGGGGTCCCCCAGGGCTCGGTACTTGATCCAGTCCTCTTCATTTTGTTTGTTGATGACATCACCAAGGATTTACCTCGGGCTGCCCATGCCTCCCTGTATGCTGACGATCTGGCCATCTGGTCCTCCTCCCCAGACCCGTTCAAAGCATTTTCTGTTGTCCAATCCACCCTCACTGTCCTGGAAACATGGTCCAACTTATGGAGACTTCCTCCCAATCCAGAGAAGTGCGAGTCCTCCTTTTTCTCTACAGATCCCCATCAAGCCACTTTCCAACCCCGGCTGAACCTCTTGGGCATCCCTCTCTTGTTCAATCCCACCCCTAAATTCCTTCGTGTAACCTTTGATCGGACTCTAACCTTTGGGGCCCACGTCCAATCCCTGTGTTCCAAATTCTATCCACGCCACAAAGCCCTTTGCTCCATAGCCACTGCCTCCTGGGGTCCCACAAAAGAATCTCTCTCCCTACTCTACAAAGCCTTTGAGCGTCCGGTGCTCACATATGCCTCTCCTGGATGGTTCCCATTCCTCTCCAGCACCGCAACCAATCACTTGGAAGTCTTACACAGAGCTGCATGCAGGGTTATTACTGGGTGCCTCTCTTCCACCCCTCCTTCCTACTCCTTCTTGAGGCCCAACTCCCTCCTCTATAGCTAACTCTAGAACATCAGGCTTTTTCCTCCATCGAACATGCTCTACGTCTCCCCCCAGACTTCTCTAGTCTTAAGCCGTCTGCTACGCAAACGGCAGAAATGAGTTCGATTTCCTGTCGGGTCAAACCAAACACTATAAAAACGGGTATTTACAGATTTTGGTCCGAACGCCACTACTATGTTTATAAATTTACTGCCAATTGTTAGATTTTGTGAGCAACGTGTTACACTTTCCAGCCTTTGGCATTTTTTTCGTATTTTCCTCTGAAGTATCAAAACTTCTTTAATGTGTCGCAAATTCTCTTAAAATCATGTTGACACTAACTCACTGTTTAATGCCGATAGAAAATCGCCAGCAAAACTAATGTTTACTGTCTGAACGGTTTCTCCCCCAAATTAGTGTGACGAATAATTCTTTGATGTGTGATTTGTAATCACCTCTAACCCATGGAATAACTCATTGATTTATATGCTCCCGTCAAGCTCTTTTTAGCTCATTCTAAATTCAGAGCTTAGACCTGAAGTTTTGTTCGATCCGAAAGCCATCTCAAGCTTTTATTGGTATGGCTTCATTTAGTTAAGTTATTTATTTAATTATTAGTTAAGTTATCCATGGGCAATAGGTACTATCATTTAGCTTTCGCTTGTTTAGTTTAACTTTCAATAAAAGACAAGGCAGAAACGAAGACAGTCTGCAGCATGGAACAGAAATCGCTTCAATCTCCATTTCCCCTGTTTAAAGCCATACTGATTGGCTTCTGCTATTGTACAGCAGCTGCCGCCCACTTCCCCGGAGTTCCCTCCAGAGGCAAAGACAACTTTTGTGGTGACCTGACAGCCGTCGTCGCGTTAGGGCCATTTCTCCAGAGTCCAGCCAAAGCAGGAGCCCTTGGTAGACCTTAGACCTCTGTCTGTGGTGACCTGACAGCCATCGCCGCATCAGGGCCAGATTCAATGCTTGACGTTCAGCACTAAAAGAGACAATGTAAAGCCTCCACTGTGCGTGATAGACAGTTGGCAGCTTATCTAGCTGTCTTTTGACTGAGGCAATTTGGTAACTAAAAAATGAAATATACCTTTCACATGACTACTTTTTCGGTGCTTTCTTCGTTTTTTTTTTTTTTCTTGACAAAAAACTAAACATAGCCTTGGAGAAAGGTATCATCTTCTAAAAACCTTAAAAAACTTGAACTTACTCTCCATTTATGTTTTTCTTCAAAGTATCGCACCACCTTTTCGGCCATCACTTTTTGCGTGCGAGCATTCACAGAAAGCTTGCAAATATCTCTCTCAAACTCGAAGGTAGTTTGCTTCAATTCGTTTAACCGCACGTCTGATTCTTCAAAGCTAGCCTAAAAGCAATGCTACTTGGCGGTATATTCTACACAGTACAAATAGAGCGTCTTTTTTTAACAACAGTAGTTCTGTTTTAAATAGAAGAAAGGCATGGCAATTTTAATCTGAAAAGTCAGCGTAAAGAGCGCATTGGCAATCAGCATGTTCTGAAAGTCCAATTGAAAGACAATTCTCCACCAAAAAAGGATTTTTGAAAATTTTTTGCTTCGATGGAAAACAGCTAATACTAGATGGTTAGTTTTTTTATCTGCTGCTTTCAATCACCACAAATGGATAAAGACGATAAATTACACAGTTGTGATTTTTTGCTTAATTTTGCTATACATGTTCACCATTTAAGCAAACGCTATACCTTTAAACTATCCATCACTCTTTCAGACTCGACAGCAAGCCGGTCAATTTCATCTCTTAGTTCTTCCAGTTCACGCTGAGCTATGTCACATTTCTGATCAAAAGTCAGCCACAAAGTCTCGGAATCAACTGACTTGTTGAGGCGAGATGTTTTACGTCGACCGCGAATCTGCGTATACTAAAACAAATATCACTTAAATCGCAGATGCTAGGCATTTAACTCAACAAAATGGTTTTCCACAACTGGCGCACAAAATATGCTACTACCTATCTTAGCTGGTATAGAACTAACAAATTTCAAAAACCCTTTAACTTTGGAAGCATAAAAGTTTATAAAAATAGGCTTAACATTTTTGTTCTTTAAATGTGCATTTAAAAAACAATAGTTTTTGGCAAAATTATTACGAAGATCCTAATTGCACAATCTGGGTTCAACCCTGCACCTGGCAGAGTTGTACATGGGCCGACAAGCGGACCGTGAATTTAATGCGCAGATGTTTAGGCGCCGCCGATTATGCGACGGGACTTTTGGGTGCCAGAGGTGAAAAAAAATTTTTTCAACAATTTTTTTTTCGCAAAAAAATTTCAAATTTCAAAAAAAAATTTTTGTTTTAAATAAAATTTTTTTCAAGTAAAAGCTTTTTCCAAAAAACAACGTATTTCAAACAAAAAAGCTTTACTTTTATTAAAATGTTAACATCTTCAACGCGTTTTGTCTGACGCTTGTCAATAAGAATCGTTAGAGTAGAGAGCGCAGGAAAAGGAGCAGCCAAAAAAAAAGCCGAGTAGTGATTGGCGGGAAAAGGATCAAAGAGAGAGCGTTATTTGTGCACAATCTTCAGCTGTACACGAATTCGTTTTGTCGGCAGAGGACGGTGTTAGAAGTTTTGATAAAAGTGACTGCCAAGCCCATATACCTTCTTCTCTATTTATCGTTGACTTCTGAGCTCTAGCTAAGACCTTGTGTGTGGTCCGATTGTTGAGTCTCCCCAGAGTTAATTCATGATCTCAACCCTCTTAAGAATGAGGTAAAATAACAGGTCGGAGGCCTACCCTCGACGAGAGCACTGAGTGCAATATTGCGAGAGCTCTTCTTAATACGTCTTTCGTCTATCTTTTGTTTAGATTGAAGGGAATGCAGTGAACGTGATAAATCTAAACTATATAGCACTTGTGTGAAAAATTTCACATGAAAAATTGTCGAAAATGGTTGCCAAGGCTGCAGCCACTATTAATTCAACTCACACTACAAAAATAATTCAAACGCAAAACAATAATTTAAAGCAGCATACAATCCTGTTCAACTTCAAAAGTTCTTGATGCAATTCTGAAGAAGTTAACAACAAAAATTTAACATTGTTTTTACTACAGTATAAGTGTATTTGCAACAAAGTGTAACAATTAAACTTAAAAATATCCATTTAAACATTGTTCCTACTATATTATTTACAATAAGGTATAACGATCATAAATAGAAATCTGCCGAGAGATGAATTCTTAGCTCCTAAAAAACTTTGTAGTGTATTGTTTGGTAGAAGTAGACTCAAAATAACCATGAAATATCACGCGGCTTGCTACGTGTGCCAATATTACACAAGCAACTCGTGCCCGTGCGCCGCAAAATTTGAGACCGTGGGCTGGAGATTGCATGCGTCCGGATCAGGTGAGACAACTTTGCGAACATTTAGTGGAAAATATTTTTAATCATTAAAAAAAAAAAAAACAATAAGAAATCAAGTTTTTTGTGAAACTTTTTCCGCTCTTCTTCCATCTATCTGCTTTTGAAGTTACTTTCATCAAAATTTCTAACCCCGCCCTCTGCCGACAAATCGAATTCGTGTACAGCTTAAAGGTTGTACACAAATCACACTCCCTCATTGATCCTTTACCCGCCAATCACTGCTGGGCTTTTTTCTATAGCCGCTTCATTTCCAGCACTCTTTATTCTGACAATTTTTCTTGACAATTGTCAGACAAAAAAATTTGAAGATGCTAACATTTTAATAAAAGTAAAACTTTTTTGTTTGAAAAACGCTTTTTTTTTGGAAAATGCTTTTATTTGAAAAAAAATGTTTTTGCAAATCAAAAGAGGTTTTTGAAAAAAAAAATTAAACTGTTTTTTGAAAAATAAACAATACATTTTTTTTTTTTTAATATTTATTGCTCAAAAAAAGTTTTTTTTTCAAAAAAGTTTGGAAAAACATTTTTCCTCAACTCTGGTGCCTTTAAGTCCTGATGCCTAAAAGTCTTGGTGCCTAAAAGCCCTAAAAGTCCAGATGCCTAAAAGTCTTGTTGCATAAAAGTCCTGGTGCCTAATTGGTGGCACATAAACGTCCAGCGTCTATCAGTCGCGCATAAACGTCCTGCGACTAAATGTCCGCACATAAAAATCGTAGACCGGCCGACAAGTGCAGGCCTGAACCTACAAGTGACTTGAAGCCAAAACCAGGTCCAGAAATTAGGTTAGATCTAAAAACGTTTATAGTTATAGCTCGTCTACAGTTAAAATAGACTTACTCATTGTTGATAAATTGTGACGTAATAATAACTAGATGGGAGTTTGCCAGCAAATCCAGTGAACGACCGACACGTAGCTAATGCTGTGATGCTCACAAGTACTTTTCATCTACCGTAAAATCAGCAATTATTCAAAAATATCTGATTATCCAATTGTACGGTACACATAGATAAACACGTTTCTGCCTGCAATATTGTAGTTTGAACAAATAGAAAAATCTTAATAGCGTAGTGAAAATCCTATCATATCAAATTACGTGCTAAACCAACATCTTAAGTGATTAACAACAATTTGTCTGTTAAAGCTTCCACCATCAGTACTATAAATACATATATCGTAGCACAAGCGTAAATTCAAAATGCGTACAAAGCTACCGTGTAATGTTTAGTACATATTATATATTTACATAAAACACTCTGCATTGTATTGGTCCCAGATGTATGTGTAAGCGCCGTTCTTTGTTTCCATGCACCGTTAGTATAATTACTGGCGACCCCTTGCGATAGTTTTGACTTGGCTCCTCTCTGTTGTGCAATGTGCTTGATCACTTTGTATTTTGCGCAGGACAGAGAAGGTAAGTCTCCTAGTTTGCTGTTTATTCACTCGTGTTTTAGTAATCTATTAAAGAGTATGTAAGTCCTATTGGAGTATGATATAAGAGAATTAAAGAGTATGTAATCTATTCATTGGTTTGTAGTAGATAATTTCTACTTTGTATTTTGCGCAGAACAGAGAAGAGATCCTGAAGTATTTTTCTTTGAATCGCTTACACGATTGCACACACTTGTTTCCCGCATCTTGCTGTACCCGCATTGCGCTCACGCTCTAGTCCCCCTACTTAATTTTGGGTTTATTAGTAGATATTTTGCACTTGTAGAATTATAGATTTTTACTGTATTTTATTTTGTTTGGGAGCATCGCTCGGGCTAAATTTGTTTTTTCTCCAAATTCCTTTTGGTGGCGTTTGGCTCTTTTGTCCCCCTCCTACTTATTGGCTGTGAAAGTTTTATTGTTTGTTTGTTTTGCAAATTTGCTTGCCCTTTTGAAAAGTGTTTTTTTTATTAAAGGTTACTCGTGAGATTTGTCATTGTCAGTTGTACAGTAAGCGCATTCTAGATACTAGGTCTTTTCTCTTTGCTTTACCGCTACAGTATGTTTTTGCCTTAATAACAACAATTCTAAACTTCTATCTCGAACAGACGACTATTTGTATTTTTAATTCTTTGTCTTACAAATATGTACGAAAAAAACGGTTTCAGCTCTAAAGAAAAGTAAAAATTTGGGGAATCTATATATTTGGGGGGTTCTCAGGGAGGGGTGTCACCTCTTAACCATGCCAAAATATGTATTTTTTACAAACTTAATATTAAAAACAATTAGCTCTCTAACAAGTGATTTAAAGAAATTGATTTAGGAGTGGTCCAATTTTCGGTTTCCCGAGGAAGTGGTACCCTTCGGCCGGGATCACACGATCAGGTTTTTTGCTCACTTTTCTAGCATCAATCATGTGAAACGTCGTGCAAGTCCATGACTCACCATTGCAGGCACCTGTCGTCAATTACATTGAATAGCCTGTGTGAAAGTGAAAATCAGATGCTAGAAAGTCTTGTTGACTTCTTGCAAGGAAATAGAACCGAGTTCTATTTTCCCAGCAAGTTTTCAAAGAGCCACCGCTCTCAACGAAGAAAACTGAGCTTTTAGCCGTGCCTTTGAAAATATTGAGCCGAAGAATACAAAAAAATGCTGCCAATGTCAACGCAGAAAAAGAATGCTTCACAATTATCAAGCGAAAATGTTTAAAAAAATTTTACCTCATTTGTTTTAATCGACAATGTTGTATTTTAACATTGTGCTTGCTGTTTTCTCATATTCCTTTAAAACCGTAAATGTGTTGCCCGCTGTTTTGTTTACTTTCGCATATCGATTACCCAATTTTTCCTACTTCAAACTTGAGCAAGGCGTTTTCCAAATTCATTCTGAAAAGTTATTAACCAGAACTGCAGTATAGTTAATTAACATTCCATCGTTGTCAACTCATGAAATTGAACTTTTAATTAGCGAAATCGAAGAAAGGCAGCGCTTGTGGTTTTAATCAAAATATTGAAAATTTCCTTCTGATCGCAAAAAAGTTTCCGGCCCAGTATTTGCTAGTGCCGAATCATCCTTGGTGCCGAATTTATGCAATTAGTGATACGTTTTTGATGATTTTAATATTTTCTTTGTGAAAATTTGACGTGTCCAATGGCAAAAGAACTTATTGCATTTTTCAGCAGTTAAGATAAATTTCAGTAGATAGTTTTCAGCTATTTCTCGCTTATTTTGTAACAAAACAAACAAAAACGCTCTTATTCTTATTCAAAAATAATAAACTTTCAATTTGCACTGACATCCAATTATTGAGCCCTCTGCAACCGCAAGTACCGAAAAGAACATACCTGGTTTAATATTACTTGATCAATCATGCAGTATTATGCAAATTTTGTTGGTGAAAGATGACATAGCATGAAAAAAGCTATGCTAGACGCTAAAGGGTTCCACACAAGTAAAGTTATTTTGACAATTTCCATTTATCTATTTCCTTTCATTGCAGGCCGAAAAAAAATTTCATAGCCTGCGCACGCAATTTGCAGCAGAACTCGTATAGTTATTTATTACTAAAGCAGCAGCTTTTCGCTTTTGTGAACGTGTTTGTATCATTTGGCAAACGAGGAATAACAATGAATCGACAACGCGCATAATACTACAAACACCGCAGCAAACTTCAAAGTAATTCCTTAACTACTGCATAAATGCTTTTACAGTGAAAAAAATACATGTAAAACCTATAGCAATTTGTAGGCAGAAAAAACCAGATGCTTCCATCTGGCAATTAGTTTTTCAAGAAAAATGCTTCTAGATGTGATAGCTCCAAAATTCTTCATGCAAACAAATTGTATAGAAAACTTGATTGTGTGATCCCGGCCTTAAACTCTGTCAACATATTTGTTTAATATTTAATATTAAAAACAGTTAGCTACCCAGCTTTAACCATTTGTAAAATTGATTTTTGGGGGGTTTATTTGGGGAGAGGAGTTTTTGCAGAGGTACCCCCAAACTATGTCAAAATATTTCTCTGCTAAATATCTGCTGAAATCATAAAACACTAGCGCTCTAGCTTGAGCTGTTCAAAAAACTGATTTTTGGGGGGTCCTCGGGGAAATGGCACCCCCAAACTATATCAAAATATTTGTCTGATAAATATCTGCTGATATCAAAACAAATTGGCACCCTAAGTAAAGCTGTTTAAAAAATTGACTTTTAGGAAGTCCATTTTGGGGGGTCTCCAGGGGGTGGCACTTCCAAACTACGCCAAAATATTCGTCTGTTAAATATCTGCTGATATCATAAAACACTAGCACTCTAAGTTGAGCCATTCATAAAATTGATTTTTGGGGGCTAATTTAGGGGATCACAGGGGGTGGCACCCCCAAACTATGTCAAAATATTTGTCTGTTAAATGTCTGCTGATATCATAAAACACTAGCACCCTGAGTTAAGCCGTTCAAAAAATTGATTTTTGGGGGTCCCCCGGGGGGTGGCACCCCCAAACTATGTCAAAATATTTGTCTGTTAAATATCTGCTATCATAAACCCTGGCACCCTAGCTTGAGCCATTTAAAACATTGATTTTTGGGAGGTCCATTTGGGGGATCTCTGGGAGGGTGGCACCCCTAAGCTATGTCAAAATATTTGTCTGCTAAATATCTACTGATATCAAAAAAACTAGCACCCTAGCTTGAGCCATTAAAAAATTGATTTTTTGTTTTTGGGGGGTACCCGGTGGAGTTGCCCAAAAACATTTCAGGAGAAAAAATTGCATTTGCGGCTCAACAACTTTACACAAAAATTAAATTTCCATGTTTGTGGTTTAGAAGAAGAGCGTACAAAATTTAGGAAGAAAAAACAGGAAAAGAAAAACCTAATCGCGGCCAAAAGTGGGTTGGTTGGGATGAAAGGGTATCTTAAGACTTACCGTACAACCATATGAAACATTTTTTGCTGTATTTAAGCCGTTTTTGACTGAGACCGCTTTTTACGCCAAACTTGCGGGGCGGTTTTCGAGTTCTAAAACCGAAGTCAAGTAACGTATTGCCTCGAAATTTAGTACAAACATACAACTCATCTCAAACTGCTGTCAAAATTTCATTAGCTAGATCAAACCATTCTCGAGTTACGAGCAAAAGTCTGAAATTTTGCACTCGTTAGTTGGAAAATGGCCGAGTAAAAACCAAGCAACACGCAATGCGAGCGTAGGTAGTTCCAATGATTGTGTAATTGGAACGACCGACGCTTGCGTCTCGTGTTCCTTTGTTTTTACTCGGCCATTTTCCAACTAACGAGTGCAAAATTTCAGACTTTTGCTTATAATTCGAGAATGGTTTGATCTAGCTACATGAAATTTTGACAGCAGTTTGAGATTAATGAGTTATATGTTTGTAGCAAATTTCGAGGCAATAGGTCACGTGACTTTGGTTTTAGAACCTGAAAACCGCCCCGCAAGTTTGGTGTAAAAGCGGTCTCAGTGAAAAACGGCTGCCACCCCTCCTCCTCCCCGGGGACCCCCCCAAAAATCAATTTTTTCTATAGCTCAAGCTAGGGTGTCAGTGTTTTATGATATCAGCAGATATTTCATAGACAAATATTTTGTCATAGTTTGGGGGTGCCACCCCCAAACAGGGTTTATACGGAATTTTTCGGACATATTCCCCTGACTTTCGTCAAAATCGCACCTGTTTTCCCTGACTTTCGTTTAAAAATCCCTATGTTTTTCCCTGACCCAATCCTGCAAAACATACTTTTTCCCTGACTTTCAGAATATAAACGAACAGTATACTATCAACCAGCAGCAAAAAGAACTATGCACACCTAATGCATACATACACAGAAACATCAATTCAGCAGCAGAAATAAGAATTTCATAGGTGACCTGTCGTTATTGTATCTTAAAAAAGATTTGTAATGGAGTTGTACACCAGGCATTTCAAATTAAAAGTTTTTCCTAAGGTTCTTCTGGTGTTCTAGGCTAGCTTTGAGAAATCACACAGGTGCTACTCAAAAGACTAACTTTATTACTGACGTTTCGCTAGTTAGAAACAACTAGCTTCTTCAGAGCACTGCTATCAGTAGTGATGGCAAATCGCCATCAACTTCTGATAGCAAAAAACAGAAAAACGATCCCACACATTGCTGCAGTAGAATAACTAGCGAAAAAATTCAAAATAAGGCTCCGATAAAATTCATTGTTATGATAGGCTAACGTCATACAGATAATGTAAAGGTGCGTATAAAAATAAAAGAAAGCGGTTCTATGAAAATAATTTCTCCGAATTAACATAGCAGCAAAACACGTTAGAACTAACACTAGGAAAGATTAAACCAGAAGAAATTCAATACTGGGAATTAAGCAACTTTCTGTAAACAGCAGGGAATGATAAGCCATCATTTCTATTGAGTACTTGGGGCTTTTCGTTGATGTACCAACTTTCAGTGAAAAGACGCTTCGAGTAATCATGTTCCACTTTTAAAATTTTGACTTTAGACCAATCGATGATGTGATCATTTTCCATGGAATGCTGGCAAAGTGCTGATTTTTCGGGCCGTTGGAATTTTATTGCTCGTTGATGTTCCTTTATTCTAAATTTGAGGTTCCGTTTGGTTTGTCCGATGTAAACAAAAGAACAATTCTGACAGGGAACTTCGTAAACCAAGTTGGACTTTTCATTATGATTTATTTCATCTTTAAGGGAAGGGAGAAATCAGCCAATTTTCAAAAATGGTTTGAACGCCACTTGAACACCGGTTTCCAGAAGTATCCGCTTGATTTTGTCCGATACACCTTTGATGTAGGGTAGGGTTGTGAATCCAGAAAAAGTTAATTGAGTACTAGCTGGCTAGTCGGTTTTACTTTTAGAAAAGGGATGGGTAAATCTAGCAGGGAAACCATTGAGGGTCAATGTTTTCTTGGTGAGATCAAAATGTGATTTGCGTTCAGATGGTTTTTGAATGTGGGAGTCGATTCGGTGATATAAGGTTCTAGCAACAGCTAACTTATGGTGTAAAGGGTGGTAGGAGTCGAATTGTAGATAACGGTCGGTGTGGGTGGGTTTCTGGTAAATTGTGGCCCAGAGTTTGCTATTAACAGTACGCTTGACATAAACATCTAAAAACGCTAACGAGTTATTATCCTCCAATTCCAGTGTGAATTTAACATTGGGGGAAATAGAATTAATATGATGGTGAAAATCATCAATTACTGACGATTTGATTACACAAAACACATCATCAACATAACGTAGCCAAATTCTAGAGCTCTGAGCTGTTCTTTTGAAAGAACACTGGGATGTTCTATCACAATAGAACAACCAAATTCAAGAGGGAGTGAAATTAAACGCAAAATCTAATCACCACGCTAAGTTGGGAAAGCTTCGGGAACCTATGCTAGCCAAATCAAACAATTCAGCCTCACAAAAATCTCTTTGGGTTAAAAATCTCAGCAAAACCAAACAATTATCTTCAAGTGAACAAAAAGTTTTGGAAAAAGGCCTAAATTTTGCCATCACACCAAAACGGATTCCAGTCTTAGACATCGTTGCTTCAGTTGAAAAAGGTTTTAAAAATGTGCGGAACCAATCAGCGGTCGAGTTAGCTAGAAGCAAAATTACCCAAGTTTTGAGCAACTCAAGATTTCTCCCATCAAATTTATCTCCCGAAGAAAAGAAAGCGTTGCAGGAATTAAGATCGGATCATACCATCAGAATTATGAGAGCAGACAAAGGCAATTGTACAGTGATTATGGACAAAAAGGATTATGATGACAAAATTATGCATTTGCTGAACGACCGTAATGTTTATCAAATTTTACCTGTTGGCGACAAGTCGATTGAGATTACAGAGAAAAAAGTAAATAAATTAATGTATAGTTTTGCTAAAGAGAATAAAATCACAACTCCCGTATATCATCAATTAAAATGTGACAAAGCTGTTACTCCCAAGTTTTGTGGTTTACCGAAAATTCATAAAAGTGATGTTCCGCTTAGGCCTATTGTATCTTTTATTGGTGCTCCTACTTATTGTTTAGCGAAATTTTTAGTTGGTATTCTTTCTCCTTTGCTTTCTTTGGAATATACTGTTCAAAATTCTAGTCAATTTGTGCGGTTAATCAATAATTTCCAGTGTTTAAGTGATGAATGTCTTGTTTCTTTCGATGTTGTAAGCTTGTTTACATCTATTTCAGTGCCTGAAACTTTGTCGATTATTTCCAATTTGCTCATGTCTGATAATTTGTTGCATGAGCGTACAAACTTAACAGCTAGTGATGTCATAAAATGTGTTGAACTGTGTCTCTATTCCACTGTTTTTTCTTTTAACGACTCTTTGTATCGGCAAATTTTTGGTGCTCTTATGGGATCTTGTATTTCACTGGTGGTAGCTAATATTTTCATGAAACACATTGAGCGTCAAGCCCTCACTACTTTTCGAGAACCCCCTAAGAATTTGGCTGCGTTATGTTGATGATGTGTTTTGTGTAATCAAATCGTCAGTAATTGATGATTTTCACCATCATATTAATTCTATTTTCCCCAATGTTAAATTCACACTGGAATTGGAGGATAATAACTCGTTAGCGTTTTTAGATGTTTATGTCAAGCGTACTGTTAATAGCAAACTCTGGGCCACAATTTACCAGAAACCCACCCACACCGACCGTTATCTACAATTCGACTCCTACCACCCTTTACACCATAAGTTAGCTGTTGCTAGAACCTTATATCACCGAATCGACTCCCACATTCAAAAACCATCTGAACGCAAATCACATTTTGATCTCACCAAGAAAACATTGACCCTCAATGGTTTCCCTGCTAGATTTACCCATCCCTTTTCTAAAAGTAAAACCGACTAGCCAGCTAGTACTCAATTAACTTTTTCTGGATTCACAACCCTACCCTACATCAAAGGTATATCGGACAAAATCAAGCGAATACTTCTGGAAACCGGTGTTCAAGTGGCGTTCAAACCATTTTTGACACTTGGCAGATTTCTCCCTTCCCTTAAAGATGAAATAAATCATAATGAAAAGTCCAACTTGGTTTACGAAGTTCCCTGTCAGAATTGTCCTTTTGTTTACATCGGACAAACCAAACGGGACCTCAAATCTAGAATAAAGGAACATCAACGAGCAATAAAATTCCAACGGCCCGAAAAATCAGCACTTTGCCAGCATTCCATGGAAAATGATCACATCATCGATTGGTCTAAAGTTAAAATTTTAAAAGTGGAACATGATTACTCGAAGCGTCTTTTCACTGAAAGTTGGTACATCAACGAAAAGCTCCAAGTACTCAATAGAAATGATGGGTTATCATTCCCTGCTGTTTACAGAAAGTTGCTTAATTCCCAGTGTTGAATTTCTTTTGGTTTAATCTTTCCTAGTGTTAGTTCCATAGGTGGGCACAAGTCCGTTAATCGTTAATCCGTTAATAACGAAGCTAACTTTTTCTTTAACTCGTTAATCCGTTAAAAAGGTTTTTCATGTTAACGGACTCAATTAACTTCCGTTAAGTTCTGTTAACGGACTAAAGTAACTTCCATTAAGTTCTGTTAACTTCCGTTAAGGTTTCTATTGCTAATATCTTGCACCATTCATTCATCGTACTGGTGCAAACCAGTTTGCACTGGTAACACTTGTTGCGTATTAGCACGAGTTTCATTGAAGAAAGCGAAGAAAGGAGCTTTTTTGTGGCAAACAATAAGCTGCAGCTTCACAGGTCTATTAATTATTATCGCTGTTCACAATTTTCAAAGATTTTCCGATCGCAGCTTCGTTAGAGCATTTGAACTTATTTTTATCTTGAAATTAGATTAAACTGTAAAATGTAACTTCCAAAACACAAAAAGACCACCTCAGCAATAAATATTTCTATACAATCAGCTCAAAAACGTCACTACGTGTTCTATGTAGAAGCGAGTGAATAAAAAGAAATGTAAATTACACGCAAAATGTTACCGAATTAACGGACTTTATTAAGTTCCGTTAATTAAAGCTGAAAATAACGGATTAACTTTAACGGAGGTGTGAAGTTTGTTAACGGACTAGTGGTTAACGAAGTTAACGTTTTGCATTAACTTGCCCATCTATGGTTAGTTCTAACGTGTTTTGCTGCAATGTTAATTCGGAGAAATTATTTTCATAGAACCGCTTTCTTTCATTTTTATACGCACCTTTACATTATCTGTATGACGTAGCCTATCGTAACAATGAATTTTATCGGAGCCTTATTTTGAATTTTTTCGCTAGTTATTCTACTGCAGCAATGTGTGGGATCGTTTTTCTGTTTTTTGCTATCAGAAGTTGATCGCGATTTGCCATCACTACTGATAGCAGTGCTCTGAAGAAGCTAGTTGTTTCTAACTAGCAAAACGTCAGTAATAAAGTTAGTCGTTTGAGTAGCACCTGTGTGATTTCTCAAAGCTAGCTAGCCTAGAACACCAGAGGAACCTCAGGAAAAACTTTTAAAAACGGCATGTTGACAATTGTCAACATATGTTCCAATTAAGTCACGCAAAAACACCGTTCTCATAAAGATTAGTGACGTCAAAAGACGTTTTTGGGACGTAACTAACTTCACTTGAGCATTTTATGATTCAATATAAAAAAAAATCTCTTACAAAATTTAAACTGCTTATTACGTTATCGCAACAATGAGATTAATTCTCGAAAATATGTCCTGACGTCGTCAACTTAAAACCAAATTTTCTGAAAAACCTTGGTAAACATCAACTTGCATGTCAGATGTGGTGTTCCCATGGTATTTGGTTTAAAAATTAGATAAAGTGGCAATTTTGCGACCCCGTCTAAAATGCGTCGGTCAAATACCCCGTGTAAAATATTGTTGTTTATTTAGTCATAGTGAATTTTTGTTTCTGGCTTATCAGAGCAACGTTCAAAAAAAGCACATTACTACCAAATCAGAAAAAGGAATTGGCGACAAAAACGATATACGTTGAAACATATACAACTTTTAGTTTACTAGTCGCACATAAAAAGCGATGTCAATACATACCGCTGAGCACAAAATAGCAGTTCAAAGAAGAACAAGCACATTTACAAAAGGTTATGTATAAAGGTTATACAAAAGGTTATACGTTCAAGGAAAAGAAAAGGATTAGATTGCTAAGATATTAGATTGTTAAGATAGGGTATAGGCGTGGATTGGTGGAGTGAGTTGATTATTGTAGGACAGGGCCGCCGAGAGGGGGGCAGGGGGGAAACAATGACCCCGGGGTCTATGGACTTTAGGGGACCCATGGGCTTCAGGGAGGCCTTTTTTTGGAGATCACCTAAATTCGACCGGAAGGACCGTTAGAATTTCGGTGAAGACCTTTTTTTTTTTTTTTTTTGAGATCGCCTAATTTCGACCGGAAAAAACGTTAGAATTTCGGCGAAGATCTTTTTTTTGGAGATCGCATCATATTTCGGACCAAACTGTAGCATTTTCTCCGTCTGTTTTGGACTTCAAAAAACCGGAAATTCGTCACATATCAGCTGGCCCCGGGCCCACGTTTGGCGCCCCTGTTGTAGGATGTAATCTCGAGGCATGTTTAGCATTATAAAACTATTCCTTTTTTATCAAAAAATCTTACAGTAACGATTTGAATGTAATGTGTATTTACTTCATTATTACTTCTTGCACACTTACAAAACGTTTATTTATCTTATTTGGAAAACAGCTGCATTGATTTGCGGTTTGCATTTTTGCTTAGAGCTGCTTTTGAGTCTATCAAACGGTGGCCACCGAAACAACAAGGCCTCACGCATGGTTTGTGACGTCATGATCAGTAGTCCGATTGATTGTCCTACTTTTCTGCGCTGTTTGTTTTGTTCGTTGACTAAAGTGCGAAATCGCCTGGATTTGCATTGGTTTGTAGTAGAGATGGCGCGGATAACAAAAAATGCATTCGCATGCTATGCCGTGTCCGCAAACCTTGTCCACATGCTGCACCGCACCACATACAACAGCAACTAAGTTCACACTGCACCGCAAGCTATGTATTCTTCAAATTTCCACAAACATCAAAAACAATTAGACCTCTAACTTACGACATACAAAAAAATTGATTTTGGGGGCATTATTTTGGACGGTTTTTAGAGGGCTCTCAAACCATGTCAAACTATTTGTTTTTTTTAACATTTGCTGATAAAAGAAACTAATGCTCTAGCTTGAGCCAATAAAAATTGATTTTTTGGGGGTCTATTTGGGGGCCCCTGAGGAGGAGGTACCCCCAAAGTATGTCAAAACATTTGTCGCTTAAATATCTACTGACATAAAAAAAACTATCATCCTAGCTTGACCAATCAAAAAAATTAATTTTAGGAGCCCCATATTGGGGGGTTTGGGAGGAGTGGCCCCAAAAAATTTCCGGAGGCAAAATTGCGTTTGCAGCTTAGCAACTTTACACAAAAATTTGATTTCGATGTGTTGTGGTTTAGGAGGAGAAGGGCACATAAGATTTAAAAAGAAAAAAAAAGAAAACAAAATTATCGTGGCCAAAAGTGGGTTGGTAGGGATAAAAGGGTATCTTAAGACGTCAAATAACCTGGTGAAATACTTTTTGCCGTATTTAAGCCGTTTTTCAATAAAACCGCTTTATATACCAAATTTTTGACGTGGTTTTCGGATCCTAAAACCAAAGTCACGTGACTTTTTGCCTCAAATTTTGGCACATATATATAACTTATCAATCTCAAACTGCTGTTAAAATTTCATTAAGCTAGATCTTACTGTTTTCGAGTTATAAGTAATAGTCTGAAACTTTGCACTCGTAAATTTTGAAAATGGCCGAGGAAAAAGAAAGGAACACGCGACGCGATGTCAGTCATTCTAATTATACTGATTTTATCTGCCTTGTGTGTGTTTTCTATCAGTTTTTCTGAACCATGTTTTGGCAATTAAAAACAATCTTCTTGTCTATCTGATGATTTATGAAACTACAGTACTAATCCTGAATCAATAGCCTAAGTACTGGTATATCACGTGCTCTGCATCCTGTCACAAGCTACTAACTCATATTTAACTGTTTAACTTGATAAGAACAACTTGGCTGCCTCCCAACGTAAGCCTATAAAAGGGTATTCAATATTGGGTGCACTACCAATAACTTACCGGTACTTATCCGTGAACCGAGAACCGTCTAATCATCTGCTACTACCACATAGGCAATTCTGTCATTGCAATTTTGTGTAGCCTAGTCTTCCTACTATACCACATACCAGACAGGCTACAGACATCTAGGACTGAAAGCCTAATGCTTTATGCCATAACCTGTAGATGAACACTATTGGCTACACTGAACTAACTCTGTTACTCTGAAAAGTGAAATGCAAGCGTTGTACCAATACCATAGGCCTACTGCATACAGGTTGGGTATGTGGCTAGGCTATGTGCCTCTGTTTTGATAATTGTTTACCACAAATCTGTTTGATCTACATTTTTTTGTCTGCCTTTGTTTTATCTTCTCACCAAACGTCCTAAACTTTTCCTATTCTAGCCTACAAAAACCAAAATCTTTTTTTTTGGTGACAAGAAACATGTTCATCCAATCAAAACTAAGTTTGTTGTAGCCAAAATAGCCTATTTTAGGATGTTCCGAATTTTGAAAAAATAAACTTGAACCGAAGGCATCTTTTACTGTTTTAGTAGCCTAAACATACGTATTGTCACAACATGATATTGTTATTGTTTTTGATTCATATTATAGTTGAATCATGACTAACCATTGTCGAACACAAAGAAATAATTTACCAGCAATAATTGTAAAAAAATGTAAAAAATTATAGTACGCGGCACTGCGCTGACGCTGTGACGTAATACAGATTTTAGTTGCCACGCTGCGCGGCGCGGTGCACCAACAACAGCGCGCGGCCGCGTACGCGGCGCTGTTGCCATCTCTAGTTTGTAGCACGCAGTTAGAAGAGTTGCAGCAGGCTAATAAAGTAGCAGTTTAGCAAAGTGTTTTTACTCAGCATGTAGTATTAAGTTAAGAAATACTGCATGTTGTTAACGTTTACCGTGTTTAGCAATGTGGTTTAGTGGTTGGTATGTCAAGAAACTACCCAATTATTGTCAGCAACTATCTTGATTAATACCAGTGTATAAATTATTTGCAACGTAAGCCATTTCATTTTAGTATGAATCCTTAGCAACGATTAAAATACAATATGATTGGCAGCGTGCGATAGTTTTAAAAATAATTAGAATCATACCGAAATGATTAGAGTTAGCACAACCGCTAAAAATTGTGAAACCATGATTGTGTAAAAGTTTTCAATTAATTAGGTCACGTCACTATTGTGTGTTGTGAGATCGCTTTTAACAAGAACGTCTAGCATCTTTCCTTGCATCAGCATGCACGCAAAATAATGAATGTATAAGTTAAGACAAGAATCAGAGCTGGGCAAGTCCGCAAATCCGCAATTGCGGACTAATGAAAAAAGTTGCGGACATGCGGACTTGCGGGCTTTGGCAGTTTAAATTGCGGACTTGCGGTTGCGGACTATTTTTAATTTTAGTCCGCAATTCCGCAAGTTTTATATAAATATTGAAATTTCTTACTATTTTCGTAAAACATTCGTGTTTTTACCCAGTCAAACATGAGAAATCAATTTAATTTTTTCGAGTTCAAGTTCGGCAAAAATATCAAGTTTTTCGAGTTCAGGCTGACATAAATACTAAGTCTGCTTTTTGACTTCATCGCTTTCTTTTTGTTGACATGCTGTTTGGTAACCTGAGAAACGAATACATACCGCGTTCTCATCTTTTATGCAAATAGTTGGTTGATTTTTTAGAAAATTTTAGAAGCCCCTTTTGTGCTTGTTTTAAGAATCTTCTAGAACTGTCTTAGTGGTAATTTTAGCTGTATTGTCTTTAGACCTTTAATTTCTTAATCTTTAAGTCTGCAACTAGTGCTCAATAAATTTTAGTTAATTGATATTGATTTGGCTAGCTGATAATTGACTTCTTGTTTTGCCGTGCTCCTTTGGATGAATCAAATTTTTGGTGTTCTGTAAGGAATAACATTGTTATATTTATATCCAAAGTATGGTATGAGTGCAGAAATATGAAGGATACGGCGCGCTACGAGACAGGCTATTACAAGCGGGTCTAACCTGATTCAAATTGGAGTCATTACTGTTTTCTCGAGTTCGGCAAAACAACCGCCTTTTTTTGGGTTTAAGTTCGAATTTGCAGCCCCGGTTCAAAGTATGGCTTGTTGTTTTTTACCGTGAGTTTACAAAATTTGCCACTGAGGTATCATTTTTTGTACTGGTAGCCAGTGCCGTCGCTACGGTGGGGCCAGGTCCAACGTCCCCTCCTAACCACTGCTTGTGTCCCCCCATTTTGGTTCATTCAGAATGCGTTTTTGGAGCATCACGTAACGACAAGACAGCAGACAATAACGGAAAAAAGAATAAAAATTTTCGAACATGATTTTCGTTTGAAGTTTTCTCGATTGTTTGCAAAATTGCTGGCCACCAACTGCTTTACATAAATGTGACCCAATAATCCGTCTTATTAACACGCCTTTACGGATGTGTCACAGAATAGGGATGTATGCCTATAGAAGCGTTACCGGTATTTCGTTAGTGATTATGACCTGAAACAATACGTGAAAACATGTTTTTTAAAAGACCAGCTGTTTTTTTTTAGAGCACACTCAAGATTTATTTTAGTTCGCAGTCAGTGGCGCAATTAGGGGCTAAGGGGTCATTAACCCCTTTAACCAAGTCATTTAGAAAACATACCCAAAAAAAAAAGTAGCGTTTAAACGTGTTTTGGACTTGACCTAATGTGCATGGGGGCTCAAGAGGCTAGACAATTTAAGTGGTTCAATGACTTCCGAATTTTAGCAATTTACTGTAATTATTGAAATGGTTTTAAAACGTGCGAAATCTGATTCAAATGGCGTTAAAATTGCTATTTTTGCCGCAAAATCGCAAAAATCACCCAGCAGCTGAGCCCCCTCTGTAACACGCTTGAGTAGCAACGGTTTGTTCATCACGGGACCTAAATTAGACAATTTTTGTGCAGAAAACATTTACTTTTGGTTCAAGCCTCCTCTCTCTTACCAAAACCCTGGTTGCGCTTCTGGTCGCAATCACTCCTGTAGACGTATTTTTCAAGCGATTATACCGGCCGCATGCAAAACGAGCTAATAAACGCTTCCGGCTTATATGTATCTTTTTCCAAAGATGAATACAAAATTGTAGCTTTAAAATACCAGTTTTTATGTGCAAAAGTTTAGTCCATTATATAGTCCCCCCATCTTCGGCTAGGGCCCTCTTACTCTGTTTGGTCTGGCGACGGCACTGCTGGTAGCGTGTGCTTATCTCATTCCTAGAGTATTGATTGAAACTAGGGACTAAAAATTTAGTAAAACGATTAGTGATATAAATGCTTTTTTGCCTTCTGCTGCCTTTGCTTTTTCCTGCCTCAAAAAAAAAATTGTTTTCTTGGAATACATTGTTGCAAGCGGAAATGCGGATTGTGCTTTGCTATTTGATGGCTTCTCGCTGTAATCCAATGGCTTTTAATCTACAAATCCCTAGCTTCATTGTAGCATTTTTTAAAAGTTCGCCGGTGGGTTGGTCATTATGCTTCCACGCAGTTTCGGCACCTACTGTATAAGAAGAAGCGCAACCAGGAGGGCTGGGGGCTAAAAACCCCTAGTCAAGTCACTTAAAAACTCTGACCAAAATTACTAGCGTTTGAATCTGTTTTGAGTTGGACCTGAAAGTAAGAGGGGCTGGGCTATTCTTAAATTTTGCCATCCAAAAAAGCAGCTCAATAACAAGTCATGCTGTGGTACATTTACTACAATCAACGATTGTGATTAATTTCTTCTATTACGCGGAATGTATTCACCATACGTTTGCTATACTTCCCACATGTCACAACTTTTGACTTATTTTTGCCAATCAACTCTGAGCAGTTCACTTCGAAACGTGGTTGATTGCAAAACTCTTTCACTCGGTTCATAAAAAGTTGCGGACTTGCGGTGCGTACTTCAAATATTTTGAAGTTGCGGACTTGCGGTTGCGGACTTCAAGAATTAGGAAGTTGCGGACTTGCGGTTGCGGACTTCAAGAATTACGAAGTTGCGGACTTGCGGTTGCGGATTCAAGAATCCTGAAAAGTCGTTGCAGCATGTGGTTGCGAACTAAGCTTTTAAACGTCCAATTGCGGACTTGCGGTTGCGGATTTGCGGACCGCGGACTTAAAAATAAACTTGCGGTGCCCAGCACTGACAAGAATACAGTAGTTAGCAAATCTTGCTTTACTAAGTTTTTGTTACAGAACAGAACTTTAATTTATGCAGTTAAAATCTGTCAACTTACTCTCACTGCGAATTTAGCTTTCGTGGTGATACCTTATAGATGCAGTGTATAAGTTAATTATGGACTAATTTTCAACTTCAAATAGGTTAATTTTCAAACTGGTGGTGGAAAGCTGACAAAAGAAACTTTTGGTGGTTTGTTATACGACACTATGGTCTTCAAGAAATATCTGTGGATTGCATTTACGAACTCTGAGCAAAATATATTTTACTTGGCAAATTCCAAACCGATTAATTACTGTAGAATCCGCTTTGGACAGTATAGACAGCTAGCTGGTGGAAAATTGCTGAAGGAAGATATTTGCTCTGCTAACGACACCATTTCCGTGATTGCTTATATTGGCAGTATTTGTTGCTATGACATCAAAAAGAAATTAAATTGCGAGGATGTAAACTTCGCACAGTGTCCATTCAGCGATGGGGATGAAACCAGCTTCAATCATTCTTTGATCAGAGGCATAAGTGGAGGTAATCTTCTATATCTTAATGCTGACGTTATGTACATAAGACTCATTAGCGATATCGTAATCCAAAAGATTGCATGCTTTGAGGAATTTCTTCGGTTAAGTTCACAACGTGCTCTTTCCTTATGTTTATTTTAGCCGCACTGAATGATAAAGTAAAGTGCTGTTGCGCGATGTTTTTACTCTCTGTTCATCCAATCATGAGTCAATTCAATTGATTAAGATTGAGTCTACTGGTGTTAACATATTACTAAACAATCTTTGCTTTATAAAAACCGATTTATTAGGGGCGCAAGGTAGGCAAAAAGAAAATTGGCAACTCTTAAAAAGCTTATTTACTGTATAATACCTTTCAATCGTTCGGTATCAATTATTGCGCGGTACGGTAATGTTTTTTCTTTTAATAAATTGTTTCTTCTCTCATTCGATTTTATGTAATAGCTACCATAAACTTCTGTCAATGCGTTGCGTTGAAAATCTAGTAGCTAAATTGGAAATGGCATGAGTGTACTAACTGTAGTATTGAACAAAATAATGTATAATATGTTTTTGTTTTCCTGCAAAAGTTACTGAAAATGAAGATGTAATTTTGTCTTTAATTTTGTGATCAGCTATACGTATTAGTTAAGTAATTTCAACACAAAAAAAACCGTTTGGTACCATTTTCAACATAAATTTTAGGCTAAAATATTAACTTTGCTATGAAGGTTTGTGCTATTAAATACCTGGTTTGTTGTTGCAATGTCAAATTTTACAAATCACAATATTATATTACCGGTACTGTATTTCTACTGTAACATGTATTTGGTATAAAAGCATTATTTGCTGTAACACAATAATTCTTTGATTAGTGATATTCATACTCTTACTTCTAATATTAGTTGAAGTATGATTAACTTATACAACTGCATAAATTATTACGTGCTTTACTAAGGTAAGATCAAAAACAGAATGAATGTTTGTTTATTTTAATTTTCAATAATACTGTACAAGAATATGGTGTATCATTATATGCACCCATAATATTTTGTCATGTATTGTGTTCACAACACTCTTAATTACAATACAATACTTAATTCTAAGTGTTGACTGTTGCAGTTTTTCACAGCAGCCACCAACCGTTAAAAAGCACAAACCTTTTCCAGACGGACTACTCGCTATGACGTCATCGCCTTTTTCAAAACAACGCGAAAGGCATTTTTGCTTCGGTGGCCACGATCAAACCGGCAGCTTATTCTTGAGATCTAGATTGAAATAATTGTTTAATTTTACTAAGCGTAAGAACATTTATACTTACTGAAGCCTAAATAGTCAATTGGTATAATTTCTTGTAATGGTTTGCTTTGGTTATGACAATTTACTACAGCCTACAGTTAATTAGTATAAATATCGTTGCAAAAGTTCGCCTAGGTTATAACAATTTAATAAGCATAAATATGCTAGGGCAGCATGTACTGAAGCCTAAATATCTTACAGCTGATTCTAATCATTCTGCTGATGCCCCTCGAACCATTGAAAATTACTTAGCCAGGTTAAATAAAATTTGATGTGAAAGGCCCCCGAAGTTAATAAAGCAAAAAATATTTGTGGGTATTGGTCACCAAAAATTTATTTTCACGTTGAAGAAGCGGGGACTACAACGATTACGTTGAGTTATTGCGCCAGATTTATATCAAAGACAAAAACAATCTACAGTATATGCGCGTCATCTTTTAGTGAGCAGAAAACAAGCAGCTAAAGAAAAAGTAGCCGAGAATGTTCAAAGTTTTAAGGCTACTTGTCGAGGAATGCAGGTTTCAAGACGTTACTACAATTGCTTTCCGGAGAGAGGTGGTTCGCGATTCGTTCATTAATGGTCTGACTTTGCCTAGCATTTGACAAAGTTTGCTTGAGACTGACAATATCAATTTAGAACCCACATCACAATGGGCGGAGAAATCAGAACAAGCCCTTACGCAAGCGTCATCGATGGTCCAGAATACCACAACTTCGTGGTGGCTTTGATCCAGCAAAGAAATATTGCTAAGAAGCTCGTTACAGTTTTAATGAAAGTGACCAAACGCAAGATGCTGCAGCTGTTTTCTACGCAAGCTCTCTTAAACCACGTGGAACACAGCCCGAGCGACTGTTCTATTATTGCGGAGGTTTTGTTCGTCCTAGAGAAATGTGCCCTACTCGTGAACGACTTTGTCATGATTGCAGAAAACAAAGACACTTACGCCAAAGTGTGCCGCAGCAGCTAGTCTCAAACTGCTCCTACAGTCTCATCCACAGTAAATTCAACTAGTGACACACAAGACAAACGCTATCTAGTTACTGTTTTAAATTCTCCTTTTGCGGCTGGAGCGCCGAACTACTTACAACGAACTGTTGTAGATGCGACATTATAAGTACACTTCGTAAAAGCTTCTCGTGACTTGGTACTTCCTAAACTTTGTAAACAAGTCTCTCGTGGAACAATTGGAAGTTCGGTATGTCAAAAAATATGTTAACCTCACAATGGCTTCTACCCAGCTTCATCTTTGAATACAAGGGCAAGTGCATTTGAATTTGGAAGTGCAAGAACGTGGTATGAAAATACTGTGTTGGAAGTAATGCCTTAAGCTTGTGCCAATGTCATTTTAGGCCAAAAGTTTCTAAATGTGCACGAGGCGGTAGTTTTTGAGTTTGGGAAAAGCCGAATCTGTTTTTCCTACAAAGCCAAAAAATCCGCTGTGTTTAATTGCAGCAAAAGTAGAGGCACCGCGTTTATTCAAACTTATGCTACCCAATTGCAAGTTCATACCTAAACCGAGTCGATCTTATAGCAGTGAAGACACAAAGTTTATCAAAGAAGAAGTTGAGGGTGTTACTAAAAAGTAGATAATTGAACCCTCCAGCTCTCCTTGGCAATTACACGTACTTCATTCTACAAAATTTCGTTTCGCCATCGATTAGCCAACTCTCAAACACTGAATGGATGTACTCTAATGAATGCGTCTCCCTTGTGTACAATTAATGAAAAAGTGAATAAAGCAGCCAATCACCGTTTTTATAGCTTGCTAGATTTTCAATTGGCGTATCATCAAGCGTCGCTTTTGGAAAGAGAACGGCTCTTTACTGTATTTGAGGCTATGGGAAAACTTTACCAATACCGACGTTTACAATTTGATGTATCTAACAATGCGTCGGCTTTTCAGAGAATGATAGATGATTTTATGTTGCTTCACAATCTAAAGGAGGTATATGCGTACTTAAATGCCCTCACAGTTGCAGGGTCAAAAAGAGAAGAACACGATCAAAATCTACAAAAATTATTAGCTGATGCGAAACAAGCTGGTTTGACCTTTAATGAAAAAAATGTTAAAATACAACAAGAAAAAACTCAGGCATGAAATTTCTCGAGCTTGTATTAAGCCTGACCCAGATCGTTTAAGGCCGTTGGTAGAGATCCCACTTCCACAAACACCTAAAAATTTCCAATGCGTACCATATATGTTCGCCTATAACGCGAAATGGATCAACAATATCTCATCTAAAGCCGGGCCGCTTTTGAAGCCAAAGGCATTTCCTTTGAAAGGCGATAATATAGACGCATTCGTATTGTTGAAATAACAGCTAGCAAGCACATGCCTTGGTGCCATACGCAAAGACGTTGTTGAAAACGAAGCGTCTGAAAAAAATTTCGTAGTTAAAAAAGTTCGTTGTTGATAAAAATAAAAAAGTTCGTTGTTGAAAATGAAAAAGTTCGTTGTTGAAAACGAAGCGTCTGACTAAGCCATTTCTGGAATTTTTTCGCCATAAGGTAGGCTAGTGGCTTTCATGTCAAGAACGCTTAATGCTTGTGAGCGACATTATCCCGCTATTGATATGGGTGCATTGACAAACAACAATACACTACATGAAACTAATGAGATGGAGGCGACAGTCATCATTTATTCTGTACAAAAGTGGGTACATTTTTTTAAGCCCGAACCGTTTCATTGGTCATAGACCAAAAATCGTTTTCGTTTATGTTTGGCAAAGGCAACCATGGCAAAATAAAGAACAGCAAAATTAAGATTTGGCATTTAGAATTAAGCCAGTATTATTATGAAAGTCGCAACAAACCAGGAAAAGAGAACATTGCTAGTGAAACGGTTGACTCGATCGAGACGCAACAGTTGCTACATGATTCTTTCGGTCACCCAGGTTGCACAAGGCTGTCATTTTGAGAGAGCCAAGAATTTATTGTATACTAGCAAGGAAACAAAAAGCGTTTTCCAGTCTTATACGATTTTGTGCCGAGCTATGACCAATATTTTCAAGCCGGAAACTCATTCAATCATAAAAACTTCAAAACCCTGGAAGGGGTTGTCAATGGATTTTAAAGGTCCGGTAAAAGAACCACGACCATACTTTTTTACAGTAGTGGACGAGTTATGTCGATAACGATTTGCGTTTCCGTGCAAAAATATAACGACCCAGACTGAAGACTTTTGCAGCTCGTATTGAAGACAGCTGATCTTCCATACGATTTATTTGTGAGAACCTATTGCCATGGTTTCTAATTCAGATAGTTCGCTCACTCAATCCTACCAAATATTATTTTTCAACACCCCCCTTTTGTGTACGAGCATTAACAGCCACGAGTTTGACATCGGCAAGGGTTCAGTTTGGATATTCGACATTTGATTTGATTGTTTTTGGAATTCATAAACAAAATTTTCTCTCTGTATTGAAAAATTCATCAAAATCGCTTCATTTCCGCGTTATTTCCGCTTTTGCTTTCCGCTTTTGCTTCCGCTTCCCGTTTTCGCTTCCGCTTACCTATACGCAAACGCCAACAAATAAAGGACAAAAATTCAAACAAGTATAGCGTGTCACGAATTCTCAAGGTAGACGATAGATAAATCGAATCCCTAACAGCCGTCAATGATTATTTGTGTGACGTGAATATACAATTAAAGATATACGATGTAGCGCCAGTTCTTAGGCCCGTATTTGTGTACAGACTTCAGACTCTGTTTAATTTAGTCTACGTCAAGAGTTTTTTGCCGGGGGTAAATTTACTAAATTATTGGTTAGATTGTCTGATCTAACGACATCTTTTTTGAAAATCACCTCAATTATGCAGAAAATTGTGAGTTTCTGGCATTATAGACTTTTTTACAGAATCATGCAGAATATGGGAGAAAATTACATCTTTTTTCAGTCGGCATGGTTTAATTGAGATAAAAATGTTTTAGAACTCTTAGTCTACGTTGACTTCATGATGGAGTCTCAAGCAATTATTACAGCGTCTTGATTTGTTGTTACAATTGTATTATGATGTCACAATTCACAATTATGACCAGTTGTGATGTCATCACTATTGCCTATAGATGCTAGGATTATCGTGGCATGTCATATATTGAAGAAAAATTTGAATGGAAACAACTGCAACACATTAGCTAAATATGCAGTGGTTTAAAAATTCCAGTGTTTTCGCACCTTGCGCCGTTTTTTTGTATGCAGAGGCAAAAGGCAGCTGAAGCCACGCGAAATGCATGAAATGAGGTCGCTAATAAGGTTAGTGATTTCAAAGTCAGTTAAACTTGCGAGTGGTAGTAATCTATTCGATGTCTTTGTTTTTAATAATTTTCGCACACAAATTGCCATTTTTTTTATTACTAAACTATTCCTGAAGCACAAAGAATCACCTCTAGATGTTGCATTTTTTTTTTGTTCAATAAGATTTTGACAGCCTTGATTGAAGTATCGGCATATAAAGCTCAGAAGTTTTTAACATTCAGCATGTTATGAAGTTCAAGTATCCTCTAAGTCAAAGCTTTTTAATTTCTTCAGTTCCGTTCACCCTGATTAAAGTGTTTTTTATTTCATCCTCCTCTGATGAAAATACATTTATTGATTATTCCAAATAATTCCAAAAAGCTAGGAATATGAGAAAGAGCTATCAAGGCTCGGAGATTTTGAATGAATTTTTAATGAAAATAGCTTAATTTTATACTACTTTTGAACAAATTGCTGCTTCGACACCAATCAATCATATTTTATTTTGTCACAAAATTAAAACAATAATACACCAGATCAGTAATTATGTTTCTAAGTGTGGACTAGGGGGGCTGCAAAGTGACCTGCCGGTCTTCGAGTCAAGCAGCCATCTAACTTTTGTTGGTCAAAATTACCATTGTTATTCTAAATTTCGCTAGGTACTCGTATATTGTTCCATACTTTAACCCCTCTGTATTTGATGGATTTTTTTTAATCTGTTTGTGCGGAACTCAGAAATATAAAGTTGATTTTTTTTGCGAAGCTCTCGTACTTCTTTTGTTAACTGCCTGGACACTTTAAAAATCTGTAGTTATGAAATTCAACCGGAAGTTGCTTATGAGTGAATTTATATATTAATTTAGCTGTTTCTTGACTAAATAATTTATTTCAACTAAGTTTATTGTGATCGTTGTATAGTAAATGCGCTCTCTGACACCGTGATACTCCAGAAAGTAATCTAATTGCTTTATTTTGCAAAGATTTTAGTGGAGTTAGATATTAAGGATATAAGGCTCCCCACACTATAATGCCATATGTGAGATGAGAAAGAATGAAGGCAAAGTAAATTTGCTACAGTATTTGTAAGTAAATGAAGTGCCTTATCTTCGTCATAATGCCAATTACACGAGAAACAGTAGTTCTAGGTTAATTGATATGATTACTAAAAAGGAGCTGATTATGAACATTTATACCCAAGTATTTCATGGTTTTCTCTACTTTTAGAATAGATGAATCTAATGTGATGAGTGCATCAGGTGATGGTTTGTTTAAGTATGGTGAAACAACAAGTAAGTGGGATTTGGTTGGATTTATTAATTGCTAATTTATTAGTTTTGGCCCATCTGGAAAGGTTGGCTAGGTCTTGATTTATGTTTTTTTCCAACTGGGCAAAAAATGGATGACCGAAAATCATGCGTAAACAATCTAGGGAGGTTATTAGTGCCATTAGGAAGATCATTAATACATGGTAGAAAAAAAGTAACCCTAGTGAAGAACCTTGAAGCACTCCAAACTGGATATGCTATAGTGAAGAGTTAATTTCACCTAAACTAACATATTGTTTTCAATTTGAAAGATAAGAACCAATTAGCTTATGCGCTTTTTATCTAAATTTGTAGTAATGGAGCTTAATTAATAGTCTTTCGTGATAGGCCGTATCGAAAGCTTTAGTTAAATCACGAGTTACCAGCGCAGTTAAATTTTCATTGCCTGTATTATGGTTAGCAGTTGTTATACAGTAATATCTAAAATTGCATGTTGTGTTGAATGGTGAGGACGAAAACCGTATTGTGTTGGTATTAAGATCGATTTTTTATCTAAAAATTTGAAAAAAACAATTAAAAATGAATTTTTAGTGTATTTAAAAAAACGGAAATAACAAAGATATAAGGCGATAGTTATTAACGATTTGTTTGTCTCCAGACTTGTAAATAGGGATTGCATTAACAATGTTAAGAATATTTGGAAGCATGCGTAATTCAAATTATGCATTTATTACTTTAATCAAAAAAGATGCTTTTACTCTATCAATTAATTTAATAAAAGTGACAGAAATATTATTTTGCCCAACTGTCTTTTTCATAGGTAATAAATTAATTGTACGCATTGTTTCTCTTTCATCAACGGGTCCAAAAAATATTGAAGAGAAAACCCAGTTCGTTAAGCACCTAGTTACACTTTGACTGCTGTTATTTTTCATTTCTTCTCCCAGACGTTTCACAATTGTACAAAAACAATTATTGAAGTGTTCAGCTATTGCAAATGATCATCTCAGAATTTGCCATTATTTTTATATTGTTGGGAGGAGAATTTGCTACAGCGGATTTCTTTTGAAGAAGTG
This sequence comes from Trididemnum nubilum, assembly GCA_963965965.1. Classification (NCBI taxonomy): domain Eukaryota; kingdom Metazoa; phylum Chordata; class Ascidiacea; order Aplousobranchia; family Didemnidae; genus Trididemnum; species Trididemnum nubilum. The sequence continues at coordinate 33,462,240 of OZ014485.1, forward strand.
AATTGATATTTTTCCACTTTTTATGACAATTTCTTTTTATTTTCATTGCATTGTATATAAAAAAACACTTTTTTAGAAAGCCATTTAACTTTTGTTAATTTGTTGGAGTAGGTTTTGAAAAGCAGGTTTCAGCATCGTTTCCATTCAAAAAGTTGTTTTTGTACATCTTTTGTTTATTTTTAATTGAAATTAGAAGCCCTTTCGTTACCCAAGGCTTTGCAATTTATGCTTTTTGCGGGATGCTCTTTTTATTGGGGCATGTTTATCAACCACACATTTAATTAAAGTAATGAATTGCTCCAATACGCTATTAACATTTTTTTCGTTGTTTAAAGGCGCTAAAACAGACTCATTTACAAAAATAGCTTTTATATCTCCTTCAAATGGTGTTTGACTAAAACCCTTCATAATCTCGGTAAAACCCTTTCTGTATAATCTAGACAAAACCCTAAAAATAGACGTAGCTAGCAACATTTTGGAGCCAACTGCATGCACAAACGTGTTATTAAAAAAAGCAACAAAAGTTTGCAAATGCAAAAGCTTTGCCCAAGAGCTATCTAATTATAGCCACGTAAAGATTTGCGCATTGCAGCGCAGATGCTGTTGAAATAAGTTCAGATTTAGAGCACTTGAAAATTCGCACCCAGACCCCAAATTGCTTATTACTTTAAACTTCTGGGTGAATGTTCAGAGAAAATTGCTTCAGCTAAAACATAACAACCATGTGATTAATTGGGCTTTTCACTTCAGGGCCGCTCCAACTCTGAATTCCTTACTACGCCCATATGCAGATCCTTGCAATGACAAACCAATGGGTACTATGAAATATTTTGGTTTTATATGATGTTTTTAAGATGATGATAACAAAGCTGTTTCATTTTGACTTATCTGAAAAAAACTTTTGCCGGAAAATTTTAGGATCAAAAAATTTTAAGCAAAAATTGCGTCATTAAGTGGTGGAAGCGCTAAGGGTGGAAGCGGAAACGGAAGCGGAAGCGATTTAAAAATTGCCGCTTCCACATCTCTGTTCGAGGCATGATCATTTAGCAAAAAGCGTGTCATCACTGTTACTCACATTAACTTACCAGTTTCCATTATTTTTGGTTCACTCATTTCTACTGGTTCATCGTAACCAAAATTTAATTTACCCTGGATTGAACCTTTCGCCTTACAAAGAAACGCTGCCTTAAGCTTATCTTTCCGTATAAGACAAATGAGATATAAACTAAACTAAAAACATGTCAGCATAGGTCGCATATGTAATTTAGGTTGCATAACAACTTTAATCAGCATAGGTCGCACATGTACCAGAAACACGTCAACAATGAATGGTTGTTTAACCAGATTAATTGAAGGTACTGTACGCAAACAAAACGTACCGTATCAAGATACGATACATAGGTACAGTATGCTTCAAAAATTGATCTGAAGTACGGTAGGCTGGTACGGTTAAAGGTGCGAGGTTTGTAGTTGGTGAATTCTAAACCTACCGTACCGTACTGCCCTCCTTGCAGGAGATAATGTTGTGTATTTACGTTTCTGTATCATTACTTACACAGTTGCAAAACTTCATTCATTTTATGTAGAAAACAACTGCATCGCTCTGCGGTTTGCATCTTACGTGCGGTGCATTTTTGTTCAGAGCTTTTGAGTGTATTAAGGCGGCTGCCAATTTTCAGTGTACTTCTACGTTTCGGGATGATAAAAGGATTCAAATAACTTCTGTCTTCTTCTAGGTTTTGGCTTAGTCCTTGGAAACCGATTCTCAATAGCATCCGAAATAACTGGGCAAGAATTTCAGTTAAAGATTAAAATGATTAAAAATTTCTCCCTAATGGGTTCGCCAGGCGGGGGAGCTTCCGGTGCGTGGGGTGGAAATTGCTGGTGTACTGAGGTGTATTCATAAACGAAAATAAAGTACCAAATAAAAATGTTTGCAACAATCCGTAAGGTGTTATTTGAGTCACATCGCGTTTTCACAAAAATGCAGGGCGTTTCAAAGTAGAATGTGATTTAGGATTGTCATTGTGTATTGTGAATTGAACTTTATATTTCATTGTTATTGTGCATTACTCTAAGTAAAAAGTTGTCGAATTTAGAGTTTTAGACTAGCCCAAAACAAAAACTACTGCTCTTTTGTACTCTCTGCGTAGCGACGCCCAGTAGAGCACCTTTTGTTGTGTACTGTAGTATGAAAATACGGTAAAGGCAAAAATACAAAGTTTGAAAAGTTCCTGAATTGTAATTACTTCAAGTATTTTGTGTGTCGGTTGCCAGTTTTACTGGGGACAAAAAATTCAAAAAAAAAAAAAATTATTCTCATAACTGCTAAAGGCGTAACAGCTATTTTTACCAGTTATTTACATTTTTATGTTTATTGCGTAGACAATGTTAATGCAAACTTCAAAAAATTTAGTGCTGTGGTTGTTGCTTGGTTAGTTTAGTTCACCTTTATTTTTCTATGTTTACAATGCATCGTTCTCTTTGTGTTCAGTTATGCGTCACACCGTATCGGCTTTACATTTGTAACTGCGCTGACTTGTCATTCTAGTTTTGAGAGAATGGAATAAAGAGCATTAAATAAGCAACATGGTGTCAGAATTGGGATTCGAACCCACGCTTACTCAGGTTACCAATCAGATACCCCGGATTCGAATTACACAATCTTTCAAGTAAACAGATTGACACGTATTTTTTCAGTGTTTGAAAATGTCAACATGTGTGATGGTGTTGGTGTTACCCAATTTAAACTTGATTTGATTCGCCAAGCCACGCTTAACGATGATAATTTAACTGTGTTGAAACGTGTCATTTTAGATGGATAGCCTGATAAAAAAGAACTTACGCCACAATGCATCCATCACTACTGGGTTTTTAGAGATGAACTTAGTGTATGTGATAATATTATTTTTAGAGGATGTCGTGTTTTAATTCCCAAGGCAACAAGACCCATGATGTTGCAACGCATTCATGCTAGTCACACAGGTGCAGAATCTTGTGTGAGAAAAGCAAGGGATATTTTGTTTTGGCCACAAATGTCACAAGACATTAAGAATCATGTGTCTCAGTGCGAAGTGTGCAACGAATTAAAACCTAATCAAACGAAAGAACCAATGCAATTTCATAATGTTCCTGTACGACCTTGGAGTAAAGTGGCAATAGATGTGTTTACTGTGTTAGGACGCGACTTTCTTGTTACTGTAGATTTTTACTCTGATTTTTGGGAATTAGATGAGCTTACTAGTACTAACACATCCAACATTATTTTAGCATGTAAAAGCCACTTTGCACGTTACGGGGTCCCGGACGAACTTGTAAGCGATAATGCTCCACAGTTTACAAGCACTGAGTTTAGCGAGTTTTCAAAATCCTGGGAGTTTTCTCACGTTACATCCTCGCCTTACTACAGTCGCTCGAATGGCAAAGCGGAAAGTGCTGTTAAAATCGCTAAGCATTTATTGACGAAATGCATGAAGCAAAAAGAAGATCCGTGGAAAGCTATTTTGGAGTGGCGGAATATACCTAATGAAAAACTGAAAACCAGCCCTTCGCAGAGATTAATGTCCAGACGCACACAAACCATGCTACCAATGGCCGAAAGTCTTTTGCGACCTAAAACAGAGAAGAGGGTCCCAGAAAAGATATTGCAGAAAAGAGTCCAATCCAAGCAATATTATGATCGTGTCAGTCGGCCCTTACCCGATCTGTCTCCCGGTGAAATAGTACGTGTGAAAGTGTTTGTTAAGAACAAGTTCTAGTCTCTTGGCAAAATCGTCCGCCAAGTCGCTCCGAGATCGTTTTTGGTAAACGTCCAAGGCCAGATATATAGACGAAACAGATCCTTCATTAGAACTACTTCTGAACAAGGTTTGACCCATGACTTGTATGATGATACCCCTGTTCCCAACTTACCAGACCAAGACCCAGTTAGAGATGCTCCCTCTCCTGTTATTCCCAGACGCAGTTCAAGAATCCGGCGACCCCCTGATCGTCTCATGTATTATTCCTAAGCCTTTCATTGTGTGGGTTGTTATTTTCATCGATATTTTTATTTATTTATTTTTTTTGTGATTGTGCTTCACTTGTATAAAAAAGGGGATGTTGCTTGGTTAGTTTAGTTCATCTTTATTTTTCTATGTTTACAATGCATCGTTCTCTTTGTGTTCAGTTATGCGTCACACCGTATCGGCTTTACGTTTGTAACTGCGCTGACTTGTCATTCTAGTTTTGAGAGAATGGAATAAAGAGCATTAAATAAGCAACAGTGGTAGTTTTTGCTTCGGAAAATTTTATTTACCAAACTTGGTTTGAAACCTTAAAACCAATAGGAACTTTGAAATTAGGTTGGTGTTTTTTTAGTCATGGTCATATCAATTTTCCGATACAATAAACTTTTTTGAAATCTTATAAAACTGTACAATGACAGGTTTAATGGAGGCTGCTGTGGTGGCCAAGCCTTGCAAACGGACCGAAAAATGTGCTCGGCTTTGTATTAGCTAAGCAGATGCGGATGCGTGGTTCATTCTCAGCAAAATAGGCGTAGCCAGGGGGGGCCCATGGGGCCCGGGCCCCCCCAATCAAAATACCACTAATGACAAAAAGTTATGACAACATAGCCTGGCGATGTTTAGTTGCATTTTTTTTCGGTAATTACGCACATAACAGTAATTAACAATAATATTAATGACAACAACTGAGTCCCGGGGCCCCCAACTAACAACCCGGGGGCCCTTACTAACAACTAGGGGGCCCTGGAATCCTTAACCGACAACCAAGGGGTCCGGGACCCCTAACTGAAAACAAGGGGGCTCATAACTGACAACCAGGGGGCCCCAGGGCCCCTAACTAACAACCAAAGGACCCTTAACCAACAACCAGGGGGCCCCTTAACTGACAACCAGGGGCCCCAGGCCCCTAACCGACAACCAGGGGGCCCCAGGGCCCCTAACCAACAACCAGGGGGCCCCGGAGTGCCTAACTGACAACCAGGGGGCCCCGGTGCCCTTAATTCACGACCAGGGAGCCCCAGGGCCCCTAATTAACAACCAGGGGGCCTGGGCTTCTAACCGACAAGAAAGGGGCCACGGGGCCTCTAACTGGCAACCAGGGAGCCCAAGGGCCCCTGACTGACGACCAAGGTTCCCGGGCCAGGGGCCCCTTAATGCAAATTTTTAACAATTTATATGCAAAACCTGTGAGAAATCTAAGAGTTTTGACCTAAAAGTTGCCACCCCAGGCCCTCGTTTAACGTTATTATATGAACTTAATTATTTACTGCTAAAGTATTGCAGGAGGCAATGTTCGTTACTTCCCCCTATAGACCAAATCACTTACAATTAAAATTTTACACCATAATGCAAGATTCTAAGCGTGTTTTGGGATTTAATTACAAAAAGAGGATTGAGCAACTAAATTTTTTCGTTTGGCTTTGAAATGATAAAAATCTAGTTTATTGAAATGGCTCTGAACTTGTGATCCAATGGGATTTAAATAGCTTTTTTTTCCAAAAACTTACAAAAATCGCCCAGCGGCTGGGGTCTTTGCCCCCAGACCCCCATAGCGACCGGCGGCTGGGGGCTCTGCCCCCAGACCCCCGTCTGTGATACGTTTGAGTACACTAGCTTACTCAACACGTCTTCCAAGTTAGACTTTTACACTTTTTAACAATTAGTTTTCGCCTTCTCCCTTTACCAAAATCCTGGCTAAGTGCCATTAGGCTACGGCTTCAGATCTTCCATTCTACGATATCTTTGCCCCACAAAAAGTTCCTTCTTCGAAAAAATTTGATGACATCATTGCATGTGATTTGTGGTTTGGGCCCCCCCCAATCAAAAATCCTGGCTACGCCTATGCTCAGCTATGTATATTTATGTTTCAATACAGCGAAACCAAAAGCTAGTTTGAAAGAAGTGCGCTACTGCATCATCCACGAAATATTCATATCGTACTTTTAACAAGTTTATCTTATTTTTTGTAGAAGGATCGATCACTATCCTTAATTTAACTATTTCACACTTGAGATATATTTATATTTATGCTTTATATGATTAGATTTTATATAACTTGCATTTATGCTTCACATATATAACACAAAAAAAAATTCGGCCTTTTGTGTTACGATGTATTCACATGTATTTTGTCATGATTTTCCTTATTCATCAACAATCAATTAATCATGAGAGAAAACACAAAATAAAAAAAATGCCGTAGCTCGATTATTCTTTTTAAAGTATACATTTTTTAAAGTCAAATTTATAGTTATTACTGTTTGACGCAATTTAATTTTGATGGAAGTCGGAGTATTTTTTGATAAGACCAAACAAGCCAATGGCAGTTTGTCATGATTATGTAGATACGAAGCAAGCTAATTGATTTTCAAAGTTTGCTTGAGTTCTAATATGCAATTTTGCTGCATTCCATTTTTTACGCTTTTCGCGATATGGTAATTTAAAAGTTAGTGTAATGATCTGTCTTGTTTGGTGTTTGTTGAAGAGTTTGTAGCAAATTCTTATTGCCATTGCACCAGGACAGAATGCTGTGCTGCAAGCGGGTTAAAACTATTTATGCAAATGTTATGTTATCACGTTGCTGCAGCCGATTTTTTCGCGCTATTTTAAAATCTTTCCGTTAAAGCTATATAACGTAAAACAATGAAAAAACAGAAAAAAACGTAATTAATTAATTAATTACTTTGTTTTTATTGTTTGTGTTAAAAATTAAAAATTGAGGTGTACTGTCCTTTTACTGTATTTGGACAACACAGTGTAGCTCTATTGTGCAAAAGAGCAATGTGCTTTTGCCTATGTTCATACAAACGAATTTCACACAGTTTAATGAGTAATTAAAGCATAAAAAGAAGTTGTAGTTCATACACAGTTCTACATAGTTTTCGCCTGCTTTTATGCATTTGAAGCACTAAACATGTACTGTACTTGGCTGTTGATTTTGATACCGGTAGTGAAAAAAACGTACAGAACGGTCAAAAGGAATGAAGCTATCCTCGTAGCTAAGTCACTTTGAAATTATTAATCTAATTTATGCATGCTTTCAAACAAGATTTAAACTTGACCAGTAAGTAAGGAGTAAGGGAGCTGAAGAAGCTAGATAATCTAACTTTGTCGACAGGTCTCCAAATCTTAGCAAATAGTTTCTTCAAAAGGGTATAAAAAGTGCAAATTGTCATCCAAACAACGTTAATATGGAAATTTTTTCAGAAACCAAATTAAAAAAATTGCCTAGCGGCTGGGCTTTGCCTCCAGACCCAGTTTGGTAAACGCAGGCAAATTTTAGTCTTTTGCTCAATTAAGCCCCCTGCCCTCTTCTCAACAAACTCCGAATCACGGGCATAAATTTGACCTTATTTCACAGCTATGTTACCGAGACCAACAACGACAACAACAACAACAACGACCACAACAACAACAACGACCACAACAACAACAACGACCACAACAACAACAACGACCACAACAACAACAACAACAACGACAACGACGACAACAACAACAACAACAACCACAACAACCACAACAACCACGACCACAACTGCAACAAAAAATAACAATAATAGTGTTGGAGGTGCCGAAACTGTTAGTAATAAAGATGTTGTAGATGATGACAAAGGCGTATCAAACAAATGGATTATCGGAGGTTTTGCAGCAATCTTATTTGGCGTTTTGGTGATTATATTTGCAATGATAAAACGGTTTGTTTTTAGTTTTTTCAAACTTTTTGTATTTATAGTTAAATTACCTAAAAGCTGTGAAAAGCTTACCTGAATAAACATTTCAGTTTGCTTTATTGTAGCTTAGAGTAGCGTGCAACGAAACAAAACATACAACAGCAGCGTTCACTTATTACAATAAAAAAGAAAAAAAAAAGAGAAAATACAGTGACGTAAAATAATATACAACTGATTACGCTGTGGCCTGTAAAATTAATTTTAATGAAGTAAAACAACAGGTTCTTTGTGAAAACAAGCCATGTGTTGGTGAAGAAGAGAAGGCTGATGCAATTTTATTACGAAAATTGCATTATATGAGGTGTGTCATAAAAGTTCTAGGACTGTGCTCACGATGTAAGTTATAGCCAAGCTATAAAACTAAGTTAAATGTTAGACGATTTAATAACTTCTTGGGAGTATTTAACCGCAATTTCAGCTCACTGTAACATTTATTGTGCATTTCAGGAGTAAAAGAAAATAGCTGACTTATTTACTGTCGTTTTACAAATTGAGTGGTTTTGCTTGACGATTTTGTAATGACAACAAAGCAAAGAACCAACCTCAAATTTCTGGTCCGTTCGGGAAAATCTCCTTCAGAAGCTTTCTGTATGCTTCAATAAGTCTACAAAGAGCAGACTTTGTCTCGTTCAACAGTTTTTCTTAAGGTACAAATTCAAAGAAGCATGTGAGAACGTTTTCGATGATTCCAGGTGTGAAAGGCCTTCCGCCAGTAGAAATGAAACCAATGTCCAGCTTGTAAAGAAGATCGTGCGAGGAGATTGTCGGTAAACTGTGCGAGTATTTTCAGATGAACTCGGATTAAATCGAAATAGCATTTGTCAAATAATCACAGGAGATCTGGGAATGCGCAAAGTTTGTGCAATGAGATGGTTCCACACCTGGGATAATCCTCAACATTCTAACGTCCTTCTTTGAATCTTTTGTGCCAGAGAAAAACTGTTGAACGAGACAAAGTCTGCTCTTTGTAGACTTATTGAAGCATACAAAGAGCTGCTGAAGGAGATTTTCTAAAACGGACCAGAAATTTGAGGTTGGTTTGTTGCTTTGTTGTCATTACAAAATCGTCAAGCATAAACATAAAAATTTGTAAAACTACAGTAAATGAGTTAACTATATTCTTCCGCTCCTGAAATGCACAATAAATGTTACAGTGAGCTGAAATTGCAGTTACATAATCCCAAGAAGTTATTAAATCGTCTACAATTTAACTTAGTTTTATAGCTTGACTATAACTTACACAGTGAGCACAGTCCTAGAACTTTTATGTCACACCTCGTACGATCACAATGATAAAATCCTCAAATATCTTAGCCCTTATCAAAACATCCGTTGACTTTTCTCAACATTGAGTTTTTTTGTTTGATTGCACTTGCCTTAGCTCAGCGCCATTCACTGACCAAGGAAAACTTCTTGTTAGCTTCCTAATGCAGAGATATCAAATTCCAAAATTGTTTCTAAAATGAGTTATTTGCGTTTTATCTTAATCGGAACACCTGTTTAAAAATGTCAACAAATAGAAACAATAGCAGATTAACAAAGATATATGGCTTTTAAGATTTAAAATTATTGTGAATAACTGTTGCTATAGTTGTAATCAATTAATTTTTGCTACAGCTAATAATTAGCCATATAGTTAGCAATTGTAAGAAGTTTGCTCCTGCATTTAGTGAAGAGATTTTTGGCCGAAGGATGAAGTTTCTATCAGCAGTTCTTACAGTATATTTAAGACATAGTAGCAACCTACGTACATTTCAAAATACTTATCTAAATTTTAGTTCCTGTCAGAATTTAGAACGAAAAATCAATACCATTAACTAACATGGCTACTCAACTGGCGTATCACCTCCGGAGCGCTAAATGCGGACCACGGTCCAAATTCAGACCTTCGTGGTACTACATTCGGATCTCCACACTCCTTGGGGCGGGAACTCATTGTCAGCCTGTGCCACATGAAGCGCGTAAACCCAATCCAAATTGCGGTAAACACCTTTTTTGTTCTGCACCCAACGAGTTTTCATCTTTTGTATCTGGACCTTTGCTAAAACTAGTTGAGTATCTCTGCGTGTACTATAAGGTTTGAGTACAAAGCAATGCAAACAGTACTGCCGTCGAGGCTACCTGCCTACCGAGGGTCGGCCTATCTTACTTTTTCGGAGGGTAGGCTCAGGTAGTTTCTAACCCACTAAGCGTAGTTGTAAATGACGGAAACTTTCGAAAAACGTCATTGAATTTGGTAAAGTACTTTTTTTCTTCGGTCTTCACTTACATTAGACAAAAAATAATCAACTAAATTTTAACAAAGTCTTTTTTTCGTAAAGTTGACGAAAGAAAGCCACGTAGACAAGGTACTCATCACAAATCTCTGGCTAAAGGTTGTCAGAACCTACCCATTTCTTGTTGTCAGAGCCAATCACTTTCTTTTGGTTGGAGCCTACCCACTTTTTTGTGTAGGAAAGTAGTACTGATTGTTACTGTTCGATATACGATTGCTTGAGTAACATAGCTCGAATTTTCTCTAGCGCCCAAGCTTTCAGTTTGCTCAACCATACATAAACAACCGAAAATCGAGAGGCAAAACAAAAGTACTTGCAAAAAAAAAAAAACCGTACAGTTCAAAAGATATCAAACGGGAAAGATGTCATAGATTGGAAAGCATACTTGCCTTACATGCCTGGTTCGCTGCGGACGTGTTTGCCCTCAATACAAAAAATAGCGAAAAACACATATTGCTTAGAATGTTGAACAAATTGTGGGTGCACAACATGTTTGTGTATTTTTGTGTTTGAAATACACCCTTCATTTGTTGAAATTTTGTTGTACTTCAACTAAGAGTTAAACAAGCTCAAATTATACATTGGATAAGAAGCATACCATGGAATTTAGATTCAAGATTGTAACGCTTCATTAAATTCAAATTAATTGCCTAATCAATGGATGATTATCAATCGCGCATGTCTATCACTCAAAAACAAAAACTATATCTGAAAACACCACGTATTAGCATCGAAAAACCCATAAAAACGGCAAGTTAACAATTGTCAACATATGTTCCGATTAATCTACACAAAAACACTGTTCTGATAAGGGTTAAATCGGAATGACTGGTCTCAAGCTTTTGATAATGACTGGAAAACCACCAATGGATAAATTTTGATGCACTAATAAGAATTGTGCTGATAACTGTATTTACAGTATGATGCTTAAATGAACTTTTAATTCCGAGTTACGTTTTTTTAAACTATGTTTTCATAGCACCTAAAATTCAAGTCATGCGTATAGGCCAAGGTTAAGCCCAAGATTTTGCCAGTCATAAAAATATTAATAATAATGTTCCGCTCCAGCGCAATTGTGCCACGGTAAAAATAGAAATATAACTCAACCATCATACTAAATGTGTGTATCTTCTTCTTCTTTTTTGATTGTCCGCTTTTCCGTGAGGGTCTGGGGGCAGCAGCTCCTGATTAACCCGCCGCACTTCACGGTTTCCCACCACATCCATCGTTTTGCGTGGGTGAAGTCCCACGCGATTCTATTCAAGATCCTCAATGTAATCGGTCCATTTGGTTCTAGGTCGTCCAACAGGTCTTTTCCCATTTGCTTTGGCAATTAAAGCTTGTTTGGGGAGTCTTTACTGAGGCATTCTGCTTACATGGCGAAACCATCTAAGCTGAGATCTTTCAATTAGGGGAAGTAACAGCTCGATGTTAAAAAATTTTCGAATCTCAGAGCTATGCACCTTGTTAAACAGTGTAACTCCTTCGATTTTTCGTAAAAACCTCATTTCGGACGCTTGCACTTGTGATCGCACTCTTTTGGTCATTACCCAAGATTCATGACCATACGTGACAATGGGGACAAAAACTGTTTGGAAAATTAAAAGCTTTGCCTTTTTCGACAATTCTCGTTTCATGACGACCGAATAGTGCAAAGCTCGCATTACTGCACTAGCCTTGCCAACTCGAGTATCCAGTTCTTCATTTTGCTTTACGTCACTCGTAAATGCAACCCCAAGATACTTGAACCTCTCTACCTGCTTCAGTGTTGCTTCATTCACTTGTAACCCGCACTGATCAGGGTTTCTTGAAAGATGAAGTACCTCAGTTTCGGCCGGGCTTATTTTCATTCCGGCGGTGTTGTACGCATCTGCAAAGCTATTTAATGCGCGCTGGAGGCCAGGTTCTGTGGAAGAAAGCAGAAACAAATCATCAGCGAATAGCAGACGACTGATTTTGCAATTTCCAATCGTGGCACACTCATCAGCTTGGCTGCATTTGTCGATCCAATTTATGTAAACAATAAAAAGGAGGGGTGACAAAACGCACCCTTGCCGGAGTCCGACGCCCACATGAAACGGCTTTGATTACTTGCCATTTTCCCAAACGCCATCCTCCGGTGGGCAGTAGAATAGCTTAGTGGTACGTAACAACTAACCATCAACGCTATGCTCCCGCAAAACCTTCTAAAGTTTATCTCGAGGAACTCGGTTATATGCTTTTTCAAGATCGACAAAGCATGCAAAGAGATCTTTGCCATACTCCCAAGATTTCTTCAGGATTTGCTTCAGAGTGAAGATCTGGTCCGTAGTGCTGCGACCCGGACGAAAACCGACCTGACCATCTTCCAGTTTTGATTCCACTTATTCTTGGCATTTTCTTGTAAGGCAATTGGCATATACTTTTCCTGGGACACTGAAGAGTGATGTCCTTTACTCTTCGTACATTGCTTGCGATCTCCTTTCTTGAATGTCGGAATAATACTGTTTCATCATAACAAATATATTCCATCAACAATGTGACCCAAACCAGTTCAGTACGGAGAAAACAGAAGTTTTATTTAGAAGCATTTACAATAAGTTGGTCAATGACAAATATCCAGAGCGAAAATTAAATTATCCAACACCAAATAACATCAAAGTTAGTTAATGCTGTACAAAGTAATTTCATACCAAAAAAATACCCATAATTATGAAAAAATAAGAAAATACATTAAGTAAGAAGTACAAATTAGGCTAACTGTGAGAACAAACACGATTACTAAGATATTATCTTAAATTATTTCAAAGCAAAACTTTGCTGTTAAAATATTATTAATAATTTGAGAGAAGCTGCTGACACTTTATATTGACAATTGGCACCTAAATTAGTCTGGTACAACTTTACCACATTCAAAAAATCAAAATTTGCAAAAAATTGAAAGGGATATTACATTAATAGGCAAACTTAAAGCAAAATTAAAAATCTGAAATAAATAAATTAATTTAATTCGTTAAACAGTGGATGTAATTTTTACCACTGTAAAACAAGCAGGAAAAGAATGAATGTCGTTTTTGTTACCAACAAGAATAACAAAAAAATATCGTATCTATAGTGCTAAAAATATATGCCATTTTAGTAAAATGCATCACTTATCAGTGTAAAAAATTAAGTGCTTTGTGTACAGTTTAAAAAGCAAACGTAGCACCAACATATCAAAAAAAAAAAAAAAAACAACTAAAATATCAAATGAAATGCATAAATGCTCTGTGACTATTATGCATCATTTCCACTTCTTCAAAACAGGTTAATGCAGGGTTGCCACATCCTGGAAAAATCCTGGAAAGTCCTGGATTTTTTTTGCTTGGAAAGTCCTTGAAAGTCC